>JAMYXO010004486.1:0-17380 GCA_033310375.1 Conus canariensis | reverse complement strand
ATATACGTCTACGCTCCATATAGGGTCTGTGGCTCTAATTCTAACATCACCCTCTGCCTCTCCAGGAGCATACAAGTATCTTACTTTTAGTCCAAACGGCAAGAGTTTTTGATTACTTTGGATGTCTTCAGTAATACTTATTTTTTTCAATTTGATCGCGTTTACTGGCTTAAGGCCCGTTGCTTTAAATTCTTCATTGTTCATGGCGCGTAAGACTGCTGGCAACCTTCTGACCCATTCTGTGTTGCGTGTTTTGTCCATAAGGTCTCTATGATATTGATAGGTAAACAGACGTTCCGCTAGATTCTTATTAAAGTTTTCTACTAGAGCCTGGGAGCGATGGTTGCCTGGAATCCCTCTCTTAACTGTAACCCGATGTCTTAAAAACAGTTGGTTTACAGCTCCTTTAAACTCTTTTCCATCATCAACCTGAATCAACCTAGGATACTTTAATGGACCTCGCATGTATATTTGTTGTAAAGCCACAGCCACAGCAGTTGAGCTTTTATCCGTTAAAGGCTCAGCATCTTTATACCTCGAAGCCATGTCAACAACAGTCAGAGCATACTTAAACTTTTTTCTTCTAACTTGTCATGTGGAAGATACAACAAGTCCATCTGGTGGGTGTCATTAGGAACTGAGTTAACGAATCGAGGCCTTATTATTCTTTTTGGGGCAGGCAGATATATTTGCCAGATCGCTTGTTTTGAAAGCCAGTCTTTCGCTTCTGATTCAGACACCCTAGCAGCTTTACTCAGTTTATCAATAGCAGCCTTTCCTTTCCAATACCCTCTAGGAGAATAATATATTTTGTACTTCG
Source organism: Conus canariensis (assembly GCA_033310375.1). Taxonomy (NCBI): domain Eukaryota; kingdom Metazoa; phylum Mollusca; class Gastropoda; order Neogastropoda; family Conidae; genus Conus; species Conus canariensis. Next base: position 16,560 of record JAMYXO010004486.1, on the reverse strand, counting down.
TATCGTCCATAAGAAGGGACTGTTTTTTACTACATTTTTAACAATGTTTTTAGATTGAATATGCAAGAAGAAAGATTGCTCCCATAGCACCTATAATAAAGCCTATTTCTACCATTTTCTGATCCTCAGATGGTTCATAAAAGTCAGACAGTTCTGGCGGTGACGATGTTAGAAACGTCTTTCCTGTCACTAAGTAATATTCATTCATTGCTTCATCAACGTCTGTAAATGTGTGCTCTGCATGTCCCTGCTCTCTTAACTTTTTATTAATAAAGTCTAAGTGAGCAATTCTCCTTTTCTCGTAAGCGTCTCTTGCCTTAGCTAAAACTTCCATTGCCTTGTTATGGCGTTCTCTCTCTTCATCAGAACGCAATTTACTAAACATATAATTGCTGCCAGAGAAAGCCAATGCATTAACAATAGCTCCTCCTACCATCAGAACTAATCCGGACATCTTTTTATAAATGAATGAATCTTTTTTATAAATCAATATTTTTTAGAATGAATCTTTTATAAATCAATCTTTCTATGCATTAATCTTTCTATGCATTAATCTTTCTATGCATTGATGTTTTCTGGGATAATTCCCTGTGTAACAAGAAAGTCTTTTGAGGCAATCCCCGCCGTTATTACAGCTATAACCTTAACAACATCCTCAATGTCTAACCTTCCTAGATCAGCCGGCCTCATCTTAAACATGTTTTTTGCTAACATGCTGTACCCTATACTAAGACCGCTGATTACAGCAGAGTGGTAAATAGTATTGATGATCTTTGCAGTGCTCATGTTTTTTATTAACTAAAAAAATAATTAAAATAATCATAATATGAAAGACTGTCTATGTGCTTTTTAATTAGATAATCTTTTGTTGTCAGAGCTAAAAATAAGGTTACAACTAGTTTCGGCGAATCTTCTATCTTTCCCATGTTGGGCGGTTTTATTCTTAACAAACATTTTGCTAGGGTTGAGTAAACTATAACACCAACAATGGGCACTGCATAATTAACCAGCGTTAAACTCATGGTTTTATTTTTTTTATTGCTTTTAAAAAGGGCTTTAAAAAATGGATTGCGACGAGCTATTAAAGTGTGAGGAGGCAACAGACCTCTGTCATAAAGAAAGATTATACTCTCTGGCTGCATGTGGGAAAACCAGGCAGTATTTAGGCGTTGAACTAAGTATTGAACAGATTCAGCAATTGTCTACATTAGACGTTGAGAAGTATTACGCTAGGTACGAGGCACAGCTAGGATCAAAAATGGTTAGATCGGTGGGACAGACAATGATTAGTTTATATGCTAAGTTAGTAGGCAAGATAGCGCCGATTGATTCAGAAGAAGATTTAAAATATGACTTAACACAAGATCCGGTTTTAACCAAGTCCCTAGAATCTCTTGCATGTGACATGTATTATAGATTTGGGACGTTGTTATGTCCATTCATCATGGATTAATTACTTTCAATCATATTAATTTCAATCATATTAATTTTAATCGCACTAAAAAAAATGAGCGAGCAGGAGAAGACTCCACAGGAGCAGAATGTCCCACAAGTGAATTTACAGGCGAGTGTCCCCCAGGCGAGTGTCCCACAAGTGAATCCACAACTGAGTGTCCCGCAGGTGAGTAGTGTTACTAAGTCTAAAAGTGCTGGGCGTGTTGAGGCCGGTCGTAAACTAGCTGAATGGAACAGACTGCAAAAAGCAAACCAAGCAGCAAAACAAAAATTATTAGATAGTAATACAACATCAGCACCAGCACCGCCGCCGCCACCAACAACAACACAATCAAACTATAAGATGTATTATTATGTGCTGGGGAGTATTGTTGTTGGTGGAGGGCTTTTGGCATACAAGTGTCTAAAGCCATACTTAGCAACAAAGTCACAAATCCCCACAAAAACAGTAAAAGAAGAAGAGCCAGCTTCTGCAAAAAAAGCACAACCTCCTTCTGTAAACCCATTATTTTTACTGAATTAGTTTTTTTAATGTGTTGTTAAGTACAGGTTAAGTACTGGTTAAGTACAAGCTAAGTACTGGTTAAGTCAGTTATAACAAGTAAAGTGCAAGTAAAGTGCAAGTAAAGTGCAAGTCATGTTAAGTACTAGTTAAGTACTAGTTAAGATCTTAAGTAAAGTACTAGTTAAGTACTAGTTAAGATCTTAATTTAAGTCAGCCAAGTCGGTTCTCCAGTGACCTACAGCATATGAAAACTCAGGATTGACGTAAGTTCGCTTGTTATTGTTAGAGACTAGTGACTTCTTATTAACAGCAGTTGTGTTTACTTGATGAAGAGTAGAGCGCAGATTAACATTTGTGTGATAAAATACTTTGTGTTCAAAGAGAGCCTGCTTGTAGTTGTCGTGACTTATTTTTTTTTGACAACTTCTTTACTTACACCCTTAGCTTTCTTTGTTACAGAAGTCTGGGTAGCAACGCTATACATCTTCGACCGCAGGCCAACATATTCTTGTATAACCGTCCCATTAAGTTCATCCTTCATCTTTCCAATCACTTTCTTGTTCACAGTTGAATGTAAAGGGTTGTCTTTTGGGTAGTCACATGTGTCGTACCACCCATCAGCTCCTTTGGCTACTTCTGCTTCTAGATCCTTATAGAAATCTTCAGTTGGAACATCCAGAATAAAACTATCGGTGTCTGTGTAAAGGACTCTCGACTTTGGGTACAGCGGCTTAAAGTAGTCGTATAGAAATTCTAGCATTAATAACTTTGACAACTCTAGCACAGTAAAGCCGATAAACACCGGCTTGTCCAACCTTACATTCTGTTTCTTCATCATAACGCCAACCAGGCTGTCGCTAAACCGTCTAAAGTCTTGGTAGTTAGGTTTAGAGACCAGCTTAATTGCTTGTTTTTCTTTTGTAACTAATCTTACATCTTTACGCTTGTGTGGATTTTCCATGGTTTTGCCAAAACAGCTGTTGTTCATTAGTTTAAAAAAGTCTTTTTCTGAAGCGTCAGTGGCCTTGGTTCTAAGGTCGGTGTTCTTCATGATGTATGGTCTCATGAAAGGCTCTTGGTCAAAAGTAATTATTCTGTGAACAGCTCTTAGTTTCAGTCCGTGTCTTAAGTAAAACTGTAACAGCCTGTAATGACAGACATATTTAGTCTTGTGTCGAAGATTAGGCACGAGTTTGGGCGGTTCTGTGGGACTCATCTTTAATCTTTCTGCGGCTAGAGGATAATCATTATGAAGGTCATGCAACTCTGCGGGATAATCTAAGTCTACTTCTAAGATTAGTCCTATTGGATTATCGGGTGTAAGATTTGACAATAGTCCTACTACCCGATCAACCTCATGAGAGCCTTGTATCATTTTAAAGTTTCTTAATGGCAGTGCCTGACTCATGGCCCACCCATACAAATTGTTGGCGTCTAAGTACATTAGATAGTTGGATGGTTTAGTTGGATCATAATCGTCTAAATACTTGTTGTTGGCTCTGCGGTAAGGATGACAGGCCATGCTAATGCCTCCCCTCAGCCCGTCTTCAATCATCTGGAGTGTATCCAGATCAGATATTAAGTCGATCTGAATGTTTGTAGACTTCAAGAATGCGTCCCAAGAAAGGCCCGGGGCAGAGACGTACTGTGATGAATCTAGACCGTAGTGTTTCATGCAAGTAGCTCTGTAATTCTGAAAGACGTCTGCCAATAAACACACGTCGGCCAATAAATATTGATCGTGATAATCGCCCATCGTTCGACAGTGTAATTCTGTCCAGGCTTTCTGTGCGTATTCATAGTCCGCGTCAGATATGCCTCCGCCTCTAAGACGGCTGTAAAAATCGTCTTTATGTGGCAGCGCCGGCTCGTCAAACCTGTCCCACGAGTCCATGTATTCATAAGGGTAAACGCCTTTACGGACTAAAGATGAGTCGAAATATTTTTTAGTGATTGGACAGTCTTGTAGAGATCCTGCTAACTTACTTAAACTCCCCATCAGATGCTGGGCAGAATCATAGAAGGATAAACAGTCTACAGTAAAGGTCATGTACTTTTCTGATGACTGTGCAATACAGCTAACCCTCTTACATTCAGAAGTTATTGCTTGCATGATAAAGTGAGAATCGTAGCCTCGTAGGTTATGAAAGAAGATTGGTAGTTTCCATTTTTTGGGGTCAACCTTGAGGTGAAGATTGCAACTGTTGTGCGCGGCCCCTCTGAATTTCCCAGTAATGTGATCATGGTCGCTCACTGTTGGGTTTGCTTCCGCTGCTGTCGCGTCTTTACTATTAGGTGTTAGCTCTGAGCCGCATATCCAGCAGCGGGTGGCTGATTCATAGCGCCTTTGGTCTTCAGGAGTCATCTTAATGCCTGAGAGATTCAGCTGATTGGAGAATTGATTGCGAAGGTGTTTCATCTGTTTCAAAAATCGACCGGCTGCGTCGGGACCTCTGTAAATCTCTGGTTGTGTGTGTGCCCCATCTGATCTAACAACGACGAAAGCATAAGAACAAATCTGATGGTGGGTTAATAAGGTTGTTTTTTGTTCTTGTTGAGGGCCGTAGTACTGCGGCAAGATCGCTTCAAAGTCAGCATAGACTACGTATGGTCTCATCTGCATTTTGTGTATGTTTTTAAAACTAACTTTAGACCCTGGTGGGGGCGTAAGAAGTTCGGTTTTACAGTCTACAAAACTTTTACAATGTTTCTTATGTTCAGCAGCTGCCTCTATAGACGGGATCCTGACCAAACACCTTCTACAAAGCTCTTGTTTAAATTTGTCCTTTGTAGTATAAGCCATAAGTCTGCTAATTGATCTAATTAATACATAGTGGCTCTTTAGACCGTCTGTAAACAGAATCAAGTCGACATGTTTGTTAAGTGGATCGCCTAAAGTAGGAGCGTTGGGAGAAATCCTTAGAGGGACTAGATTGTCTGCTACAGACCATGTGTATACGTTTACAGTGATTGGTTTGTTTTGCTCTTCAAACTGAGATAAACTTTCTATACTCACTGGAAAGTTTATGTTATTTAAGTTCAGCTCATTTATATACCGCCTATAATTAGATACTCTGTTTGCATGATTTTTAACGTGATGTAAATGTGCCAAAACACACCACATGAAACATAAGTTATCTGAATTATGTATGTTTAAGACTGCTCGTTTCAACTCTAACTCTCTTGGGAGAGGGATGTAAGAATTGCCGACTATAGGATAGAACTTTGTTTGTCTTAATCTGATTTCAAGGACTGTTCCTTCAGACCAGCCGGAGCCGCGCAATTTCGCTTCTTCACTTGCATGGTTAAACTGTGTAAGCATGTAATCAGCCCATTCAGGTGTAAAGTCGTAATAACTCATTACTTCTTTCTGTCTAGTTGAAACCCAGACTAGTATACTACTATCATCGGGGGTTATATAATCAATCAGAATGGCCAACAACACTTTTACTGGCGGGTCAATTTGAAGAGACTCTGGGATTTTAGAAATGGCATGTGTTACGCTTTCCTGAACGCTTGAGGGGTTAATGATGTCCATGGCTAATTCACTGAACATATTGCCCACCGGTTTGGCATCCAACGTCTTTGTGGCCGCCATTTTTTAAGGCCAATATATAGGTAATACAAAAAAAATAAATAATAAAATTTAGCTAATATTTACTAATTTGAGGTAATATAAAAAAATAAATACTAAAATTTAGTTAAATCGAATAGCTGCTCCTTCAGAGTTAGTAAAAATAGACAATTCAGCGTCATCAGGAGCCATAATATTAACTAAAATTGCAATACACTTTATAACTGGGTTGGGCCAAGAATCTGGCATTTTACTGATTACGTTGGTTACACTTTCACGAATATCTGTGTGCTCAAAAAGATCCGCAATTAATTCGTCAAACTTGTTTCTTAACTCTTCTTCATTAGCCCCCCGCTCCATCATTAACTCTAGGGCGCAGCATATATTTTTAAGCTCTGTAACTACTTTGGTCGTCATTTTAAAGATCGAATATATAAGTAATACAATAATTAAATCAGGCTCATTTTGGGTTTAGTTGATCGTTTGCAAGGTTCTGCTTTGCAATGTTCTTTCTGATTGCTTCAGTGTTTACCTGTTGTGAAGTAAAAGTCTTTCTCCATTTTTTTTGGAGGTCGATCTTTTGGCGTCTGTAATCATCACCGTCGGCCATGGCTCGTTTAAATTCTTCGTCTGTTACTTTTCCATCCAGTAATGTATTGCTTATAATCAGCCTTAATGAATGAAGTTTTACTGTTGCTAGGGCTACAATGGCGGTGTGCTTTTGTAATTTGGGCGTTAGCTTCTTTAAAACCGCACTTACAATCGTGGACATGGCGCCTAGTCCTAAACCAACACTCCCAAAAGCTATAGACATCGGCGTTCCAACTCCAGTAGCTAAAAGAGCGACACTAGACCCAGTGCTTAAGCTGGCTACAACCGATGAGCCGGTGATTATATAAGAAAGGACATTTAAAGCTTTAGCATATTTCTTTCTAGTAACCCTATACTTATTTAAGTCACTTTCTATTTCCTCTTCAAGCTCAGTCATGTGCTTTAATCTAAACTGTTGACCTTCTTCCATTTTAAACAAGATTATTATTTTTTAATCCTGTACATATCTTCTTATTAACCCTTCTGACAGCACTTCATCAACAGAGTAAAACCCAATAAAATCAACATACTTAATGAAAATAAAATCAAGTACTGTTAGTTTAGCATTGTCAACCATCACAGTAACTTTGTCAGAAGATAAGAAAGTCTTTATTTCATCCCCGTTTTTAGTAATAGCAATAACAAGCCTAAGAGGCCCGTCCAAGTTTTCAGACTTTATTTGCACACCTCTGATTAACGTATGCTCTGGCAAACTAGGATCAGACTCCCTTGGAGTAATAAATAAGCGAAAAAGCATCGTCATTTTTTTAGGCAGTGATTCTAGTTTTGGGTTAAACTCTAAGCCAACGGTGTCGCCCCCCACTTCAGCTAAGGACTGCTTTCTCCGCAGCATATATTCAGGGCCCTGCTTAGTTATTTCAATCTGCTTTTTCTGTTGTAATCCTGGGACTAGGCTAACAAGAAGGTGTCCTTCATTCAAAGCTTTTCTAAAATTGTTTTTCTTATCAAAGTATACATAGGGGCTTCGTAGTTCAAACTTTAAATCCCAGTTAATGTCAGGAAGCAACGCCCAGGCATTCTCTCGTTTATGAAGTTTGTATTCGTGTTTGCCAAAATCGTTTGCCCTTAGATTTCTTATCTCTTCCAGGGTAGGATATTGCTGTCGTTTTTTATCTTCAATTTCTATTCGTTTGTAAACGCCATCGTCGGTGTACTCAAATCCATAAACATTTCCTGTCACTCCTATTAGATCAAAGTCAGTTGTGTCTGCTAGATCTTTTATCTCTACTGCAACTCATTTAGGAGCTAACTCTGCTTTTGATTCAGGTCCTCGAGACATTCTTTTTAATATAAACAATTTATTATAAACAATCTATAGTAAACAATCTGTAATAAACAATCTATAATGAGCAAACGTATTGAACTGGCGGGTCAGTCCGTAAGCATAGTTTAGCGTGCTTAGATTTTTCTAGCTGCTCTTTTATTTTTTTTAGTTCATCCTTGTCCCTGATTATATAGTTTTCACTTAAACATTCTTCAAAACTGTCCTTGTCCTTAGTATAAAATAAGATGACTGATTTTAACTGCGATCTAAAGTCTTTTAAGACAGCATTGTATTTTTGAGTTAAGAGCCAAACAGAAACTAATGCGTGTCTTCCGCTAAAGGCTAGCTTAGACAGGGTCCTTCTTTTTTTAACAATGTCTTGTTCGGCTGAACAGTCATCAATAATAAACAGCGTTTCAGTTCCCTCAAATAGCCTATAGTAATGTTCTAAACAGTCGCTTAGCTTGTCAGTAGGATCAACTAAAAATATATTCTCGTCTGTCCAAACAAACTGCCTTTCTTTGTAAGACTTGTTGTGCTTAATGGTTGTGCAGAATATAACAATGTACTCGTAATGAAACCTGTAGACTGTTTGTAACAAATCAAGCACGAAGACAGTTTTCCCACACCCAGTAATCCCACAAATAAGCGAACAGTGCGGGTCTTTAGGCAAAAAGTTCAAACTATCCATCTGTTTTAATAGGCTATTTCTTTCAGTCTATTTTCTTCAATGTTCAGCTGGGCGTCATAAACCACAAAAACGTGCATTTGTATCTGGCCATTCTCCTCCTCTTCCTTATTAATCTGTATGAGTATGCCATCTGACCCTACCCTTCTTCCACTCCCGTGCAGTCTGTTGTCATACATGGATCTAAAATCCAGCCATAGTCCATATTTGTCTGTTAGATAATCTTCGAGTCTTACATCGTGAAGGTGAAGTTTTTTACACATGATCGGCTGTGGGGCTTGTCTGTCTGCCTCCAGCAAACAGTTTTCTTATTTCATCAAAGTGTTGGTCGGGCAAAAGTCCAGCTGAATACAACTGAAAAGGCTTGCCATCTACTGTGCAAGACAACTGCTCAATTTTTGGATTGTAAAACACCTCAGATTCCCTCTGAAAAGGAGCTGAGGGTTTAGTAAATAGCAAGAGAACCCCCTTTAGGGACCTTAAAGAATTGCTTATAGCTATTTCCCAGACAGCGTCTTGCTTGTTTTTAATCGCTAGACTGTGGTGTAAAACTCTTTCAAAGTAAACAACCGCCCTACTTTTATACTGGTTTAAGATTATTCTAGCCAGTTCAGGGTTAGTAACAACATCAAAATTAAGAGAGATGTTACTGACAGTGTATCTAGCTGTTGGGTCATCTGATAGAATAACAGATCCGCTGTCATTGAATGTCAGTTCGTAAGTAAGTTTGTCTCTTAGTGCGCCTTGGTAATATGGCTGATGGGTTTTTAACAGTTCAAAATCTAGAGGATGCAAAATCTGTTCTTAAATGCTCGTGCTATTGCCTGGTCTCCCTCGTCTTCCTTTGCATCTGCAGCATTAAGCCTGTGCTTAAGACCGTTTGGGCTCTGGATCCCCTGAAAGATTTTGTCTTTCCTTTCTGTTCTGGGTAGCCACAGATCAGAATAGAGATTAAAAATGTCTGCGCTACTCAGTGAGAAGACTTCTCTACCTTCCAGTTTAATTACCATATTTTTAATGATGGCCCTGCCCAGGTTAGCAACGACAGTAGCATTAGGATCCGCCGACTCAATATCTATTTTGAATGACAGCTTGGCAGTGCCTGGCATTATAACATCGTCAGGCCCGAGGTCACTAAATCTTACTGTTAACATTTCATTGGGCTCAATTGTTGATGGATTATTTACAACGCGCACAGTCTGTTTTATGCCTTTTATGCCATGGGGCTCCTTCGCTTTTCTGAATGGATCGAGGTCGCAGCCGTATGGGTTCATTTTTTATAAAACAAAAAATAATAAATATATAAATATGGCTGATGAAGATTTTGACGCGATTAGTCCTATTGAAGAAGAAGATGAAGAAATAGAACCAGGCCGTTCAATACAAGATGAACTTGAAGGGGCAGAAGCGAGTTCTTTACTCCCTAGACGGCCTCAAGATGTAGGTTCTTCACTCCTTAGTGCTCGTCAAGAACTTTTAGGAGTAGGCTCTTCACTCCATAGACAGCGTCAAGAACTATTGCGACAACGAATTGAATTATTCTATAGAAGTATAGGACGGGGGCTGCCAGACACGCTCGATTCTAACGATTTTGAGATGGGAAAAGTGGGCGGAGACGAGGAAGGTCATTTGTTTATAAAATATAAGAAGGGCAATAAACAAATGCGTAAACAAGTTACTGATAGCCGGGACCCCTCCGAGTTTTTAACTCCGGGCTCACTTGGGGAGATTCCTATTCGGATCAGAAGGCGATTAAATATTGCAGATCCAAGGAAGTCTGCTCTAAGGTCTAAGGCTGTTAGTGCTTTACAGAACTTGAAGCAAAGGTTGCCAGCGCAGTCTGAAATGCAAAACATACCTCTTCAAGAATTAAGTCAAAGAGCAGATGAAGTAATAACAGAAGTTGAGACGAGTTTTAATGAAGAAACAATTGCCGATTCGCCTAGTCAAAGAGAACGTGAGCTGAGTCCTGAAGAAGAAGAAACAGCTTTAAAAACAATTAATGATCCTCTATTGCCTGAGAGTGTACACAGGAATCTTAAAGCTGCTCTGCGTGAACTCAGGGGTCTTGATGATGCTCTACGGAGAATAAATGGCGAGCTAAAAAACAACTTGTCAAAACTTGGTGAGCTAGAGAGAGAGATAGAAGAAGAAAAAAATAAACTGGCTGATGCAGATGAAAACAATTTAGGGTTAGAAGTAAAGGCTAGAATACAGGCGAAAATACAAGAATTAATGTCACTAAGGGCAGACAGGTTAGAAACGCTGTCTACTAACAGAGAACAAATAGTATTACAAACAAACAGAATCAAAGAAACTATACACAGACTCCTTCATGAAAATACTACGTTAGCAGAAAGAATAAGGACTCTGTTCAGAGAGCAGGGAATTACAATAGTTAGTATATTAACAGCCGTTGGGTTTGCTACCTCTACACTGGTTTATGCATTAACCGGCAGTGCGCCAACAGGGCCAGTAGCGCCTCCAACGCCTCAGCCCGGTAAAAGTTGGATTAGAAAACAATTGCACCATCTGGCAAACCTATTAAAGAAGTTAGCTGCCAAAGCGCTTGATGCTCTGCCTGGCATAATAGGCAGTGTTGTTAGTTGGGTTTTGTCTACCATAGGCAAAGTGGCTGGTTATATGGCTGACCATCTGTGGACGTTAGGAGTGCTGGCTGCCGGTTTAATTTTTAGTGAAATAAAGTATAGCCAGTCCAGTAAAAGTTAAAAACACAACAAGGGCTGTCTTTTCGCTGGTGTGTCTGTCGGGGTGAGGTACATCAACAGGTGGACCGCTTTCTGGCTGTGGGCTGCTTATAACTGGTGGGGGGTCGCTTTCAGGGCTAGATACTTTTTTTAAAATGGCTGGCGCGGGCCTTGTGTTTAAGCCTTGATTGTGTCCTAAGTTTTGATCGTCTCCAGCTATGAGGATTTCATTATTATAATTCTGTATCATGCCAATCTGCAGTCTAAGGTCAGAAGGCAGCATGTATAATCCATGACCCACAACAAAGTCAACCTTTGACCTAGCATGTGAAAGAACGTTTTGGTACCTTTGTATGCTGGAAGGCAAATCAACAGCAGAGTTAATAGCATCTTCTAAATTGGCTAGAAATTGTTTTCTGGCGTCAAAGCCTGTAGATTGATCCACTATGCTAGACTTGGTCTGTGCTTGCGCTCCTAAAAGGCACCAAACGTACGTGCGTATGGAGTCATTAAGTCTTTGCACTCCTGGCATTGTTAGGCCTTTACTTTCATCTAAGATAAATGTTGCCCAAGCATTGGGGTGTTTTTGTTCTATTGATCCCAATCTAACTTGGGAGTTTGGCTTAAAAGAGGTGTGGCCGGGCCAGTAGTCAAAATTATACTCTCTACGCTGACCCCACAAATACAATGTGCCCAACCCGTGATTGCGGTCTAACTTTTGTCTAAAGTTATTTGAAGGGTTAATGTTAAATTCGTTGCAGATTCTTTCATATGCATTATTGTCCATTGGGCTGAGAAATGGATTAAACGCGTTGTCATTGGGGAGGCGTACTTGTAGTTCAGTTAGTATGCGTCTATACTGGTAATAAACATGAAAGTTATATACTGACCTTACTAAGAGGTTGGGGTGGTTTAAATGGTTTGTATATGAAACACCGCAGCCAGTGGTTGAGCAGTAAACTGCAAAATTTAACTGATTCTGATAAAAAGCCATGGGATGAGTTGACCATGCTGATGGCGCTCTATCACTCTTTATTGGAGGATTTAAATATCTAGTTAGTGGGTTTACAAGTCTGACTAGAAAGCCATATGATTCATCCACTGCGATGGTTAGGTTACTAAAGTCCAAAGATTTGGGCTCATAAACCCCTCCTACGTCGTAAGTGGCACTTTCATTATATTTAAAAGGTTCCATTTTTAAATAGATTTTTTTAAAAAGGATTTAAAAAGGATGTTCCTTTATATAACCAAGCAAAACCAGCGCGTGTTTTTAAAGTATTCAGTTGACAATAAAGGCGGGAAGTGTAGGGCTGCTCTTAGAGAACTTAGGTTTAAAATAAGGTGGTTTAACATATCTGAAAAGGCCCAAAATAATTGGATAGATATTTATGATGAGGGGGGCAATCGCTTAAAACGTTTAAAAATACCTGATGGTTACTACAGCTTTTGTTCTTTAAAAGAAGCATTTAACAAATTTGACATACGGTTAGAAATTAATGAGGCAAATCTTATAATTACTATATTTTTACCAAAACATAAAGACAAAAGGGAGTACGTTTTTCCCAAGGGCCTTGCTCGAATTTTAGGCTTTTATGATAGTGGTAAAACCTATCGTATTAATACACACGCGTATATAGAAAGCGGTCTATATGAATATGTAGGTAGTAGGCCATCCGATTTTCTAATTAATCCAATGTTGTATGTTCATTTAAGCGAATTAAAAACAAACACTAATTTGTATAATGGCCAGCCATCTACAGTTCTAAGAGCACTCCCATCAACTAAGGTGGGGTTTTGCGATTATCAGTCATATACATTTGGTGAAAACAGTCAATTTAAAGAATTAGTTGAAGGGCCTATAAATTCAGTGTGTGTAAAAATAACTAACCAAGATGGAAGGCCGGTTGTTTGTTCTGATTTGTTGGTGGTGCTTGAGATAGAAGATTAATCAGAGAGAAAGTATAGATACCTGTCAGCAGTCTTACGCGCCATGAACAATGAAGAATTTAAAGCAACGGGCCTTAAGCCAGTAAACGCGATCAAATTAAAAAAAAATTAGCATTACTGAAGACATCCAAGGTAATCAAAAACTCTTGCCTTTTGGACTAAAAGTAAGATACTTGTATGCGCCTGGAGAGGCAGAAGGCGATGTTAGAATTAGAGCCACAGACCCTATATGGAGCGTAGACGTATATGAAGTTGAAAGAATTATGAAAACAACCCCTCCCGTGTATTATTTAAGAGAGCCTCTTTCTTCTAGCGGTGCTACTACGTCTAAAAAGCCTGCCCCTAAAAGATCGTTTGTTCGCGAAGAGTTGCAAGTTGTCCCACCAAACACAGTGCCTGTTAGTTAATCAGAGAGAAAGTTTAAATGTGCGGTTCTAGAGCAGGAAAATTATTTTGCCCGCAAACCCCACTTTTCACGCGATTAGATTTGTTTAATTTTGTAGGTTTTTAGCTATTTTTTTTGGTTGAGAGAATTTGATTATGTGAAAAGGGGGGTTTGCGGGCGAAATAAGATTGCTGGCTTAGAAGGCAGATTTAAACTTTCTCTGTTTCCGGTCACCCGATTCACCATTTGTCACGAGAGCGCTCAGCCAAAGCCAATATCTCACTCTGGACCGGCAGAGGACACATCGGTGTTGATTCAACGATGATCGTGACTTGCACGTGCTTTGTGAGACAACACAATGTCCCTTATGACCCCAGCCTCTCCTTGTTCTCCCTGCCCATCACCATTCTTTCGCTTCCCTCCCTCCCCCCATCAGCATTAGTCACCAGAAGACAGAACAGTGAGAAATTAAGAATGATACGGGCAATAGACGATAAAGGACTGTTTAAGTAAAAGAATTACACACACACACACACACACACACACACACACACACACACACACACACACAGAGTAGAGGGGGAGGGGATGTAAAAAAGAGAAAAACCCCCCAGCGAAGACATAATGAGTGGAAGTACAAAAGAAGAGCTTAAAGGCCTCGCTAGTCATCTTCTTTATCAATAAAAAAAAAAAAGGTGCCAAAAGACATAACGACGAAAAACATATTTGTTAAAATACAAAGTAGGCTAAACGGGGAAACTAAACGTGATAGCTGTATCTTGAATGAAAGAAGAAAAGATTGGGAGCGGTTAAAGAAAAGTGACAGGTGACTGTCAAAGGCAGCGTACCAATCAAGAGACTATTACTGTAAGAAGCGTTATTTGTTTTTTTTGGTTCGAGGGGGGAAAAAAACAACAGCAGACTTTTAAGACACACGCATTTGTCCTTTATCATGCAAAAATACATGAGAAAACTGCTCTCAAGCTACGTGCATTTAAAGAGAATGATTATGAAATGAACTGGCGTTGGGACAGGTAAGATTCTAGAACAGCAGGCTCGGAAAGAATAATTAAATTCATTTCTGTCACGACTGGCTGCAGCTTAGACGTACACGACGCCCTTCAATCTGTCACCGGGTTTTACCTGTCGGGCGATAATGCTTTGTGATTTGAGTAGTATTAGACGGCTACACGAATTGGCCGAACATGACATTTGATTTTGTCAGTCGTTCATGAAATCAGGCCAGAAATGAATGTACATTCTTGAGAACAAAATTATCATCATCATTATTATTATTATTATCATTGTTGTTGTTGTTGTTGTAATAATAATAATAATTATTATTATTAGCAGTAGTACTATTGTTGTTGTTGTTTACACTCTTTATCTAGTCAGCTAGTAATGGTGTTCTGTCTATGCTGGAACAAAGTCGATCCTTTTTTTTGTGGCATCAGTTCTCGGATCAATGGAGCACCTAAGGTGGTGATTTTTTTGTACTTTTTTTTTTTCCTAAGGCCAAAATCCACCTCTTCATTTTTTGGTGCTTCACACTGTCTTCTTCATCTGCAAAAAAAAAAAAAAAAAAAAAAAAGCGGAAAAATTTATTTCACTACTAGTTTTTTTTTTCCCCCAACCAATCTCTTACACACCATGCATAGTCTGTATGTTCTCTTACAAATGGACATATTTTTTGCCGATTTTAGTGTTTTTTGCAATTGATACGAAGTGTACGGGTCTGTCAATGTTATAATGTGTGGTGTACTGGCACGCTCACTCTGAAAATGTGTTGCTTATACAAAAACACAGTCGTTCCTGTCAAGGGCCCTCGGTTTTTAGCTGGTGTGAAACTGACCCTTAGTGCCCAGTCTCACAACAATGAACAGACCGAAATGAATAGATTCCTTAAGTATGAAACTCTCAAAACCGTAGATTCCCCTGCTCTCCGAACGGGTTTCTGTCGCATATCATCGTGTGTGTGTGTGTGTGTGTGTGTGTGTGTGTGTGTGTGTGTGTGTGTGTGTGTGTGTGTGTGTGTGTTGTGCGGCGTGCGCATGCGTGCGTGAGTGCGTGCATGTGTGTGTGTGTGTGTGTGTGTGTGTGTGTGCGCGCGCGCGCGCGCGTGCGTGCGTGCGCGTGTGTGTGTTCAAGCACGCGCGCCAACGGGCATATCTACATAGGAATATACCGTTTTTATAAAACTTTCTTTTTTGCTTCCAGGCCAGCAAAAAGGCCCCTAAACATGAACTGGCCAACGTTCCAACCAACAAACCACAGACGAGAAAACTGTTCGGAATGAACCTCAAGGATCACCTCCCTTTGTCCAGTCAACACCAGCAGAAGCTCAAATCATCCAGGGGCCAGACCCAGGACAAATCTGTTTACAGGAAGAGCACAGTACTCCACGCTGCTGTCCACCGTGGCGTTGTGGGCCTGCTGAAGTACGTTCTGGGCAGTCACCTCGTGGTTCCTAAGAAATCAGCATGGCGACAGTACCTGACGTTGATACCAACGCGGCGCAGGGCCGTTGGTCACAGATACTTTCTCAGGTGACGAAAGAAGAGATACTGGAAGCGAAATATGTAGCTGCTGTTCCTTCTCCATGAGCACGTTATGTTTTCACCTACTAAGGAGGTCCACGTTTTCATCTGTATCGGCTGGTTTGTTCGTTTGTTTGTCTGTCTGTATGTCAACAAGAATATGCAGAAACCACTTGACAAATTTTAATGAAACTTGGTAGCAAGATGAAAAATAACGTACGGACGAATCCTCTGAATACCGGTGCAGATCCGTGACTCAGATCCAGAACAAAGGGAGAATCCTGTATACTCCAGCAAGATTACCAAACTAAATTTACAGAAAATAGGTGTAAAGATGCAATGGGGATTAAAGAGGGACCCATAAAATTTGGGCGGGGATCTGTATCACTGTTTACAGGGTGGATGTAGAAGCCAATGGCAGGATTATAGAAGATCTCATTGACAGATCGCTTGGTGTGAAATTGAACTGTGGACCAAGGACGAACCTGTTAATTTTGGCGTGGATCTGTAGTACGGATCCGGATCAGAGTCTGGATCCAGATTCTGTTTGGCCGTGGCGGAGGTCTGCGCTATCCCCAAAGGCCTTCTAGCTGTCGATGTGGTTATTCACCTTCGTCACCGTTCTCGTCGTCGTCGTCGTCGTCGTCATCATCATCATCATCATCATCATCATCATCATCGTCATATCATCATTATCATCATCATCATTATCACATTCATCATCGTCATCATCATCATCATCATCATCATCATATCATCCACATCATCATCATCTTTTCTTCAGTAATAAACGAATAATGTCTAGTAGAATCACCTCAGCTGGATTTTATGGCACATGAATTTTTGTCTATTCGTGCCTTCAAAGCCAAAACTGTTCTATTTGTT
>JAMYXO010000448.1:17500-46991 GCA_033310375.1 Conus canariensis | reverse complement strand
TACATTTTTTTGTGAAAAGTAGAAAAAATTTAAAAGATATAAGCTTTTAAGACACAAGTGCTGAGCCAGTTCTGGAATAAATCCACAAGGGACTGAATTAAAGAAACTAATAAATTCCAAGGATAAGTACCGACACCATTCCAGCAACTTACAGAGCAGCTTGGTGTTGCAATGACTGAAAAGAAACATTAATTAAACAAACTTGCTCTTTGCTAAATTTGAAGAAATAGGGGGAGAAAGCATTATTTCTGCGGGGCAGATACTTTACCTAATAACAGATGTCTTGAGTGGGTGAATGGGAATAAAAAGCTTCTCAAAATGAGCCTTCACAAGTTTTTGTCTCCAAGGGGGAGACAATTTCCCTTTTTTTGGAATAGCTTTCTGTTTAAAAACAGAAAAGGCAGAGCAGTTAGCTACCATTTCCGCGGTACTGGGGAGAAACAATCGGGTTTTCGAAAAAGGGTATCTACCGGGATTTTAATGTTAGTGAGTTTCCTCCCCATTGGGTTTGTCTCCCCCTTGGGAGACAAAAAGTTTGCTGAAGGCCATTTTGAGAAGCATTTATTATTCCCCATTCACCCACTCAAGCACTATTGTTGTTAGGCAGAATTACTAGACGCAAAATAAAATGCTTTCCCCCCCCTATTTCTTCAATCTAAACAAAAGAGAAAGATTTGTTTAAATTTGAAGTTTCGTGCAGTCATTGAAACACCAAGTGCTCTGTAAGTTGCGGGAAGGGTGCTTGGTTGCTGGAATGGTGCTCGGTACTTACCTTGGGGAATTTTATTATTTTCTTGTAAATTATAAGTAACCGAGCACAATTCCAGCAATTTACAGAGCAGCTTGGGTTTTTGCAATGACTGCAAGACATATTAGTTATAAACAAAGCTTGCACTTATTTTTAGATTAAAGAAATGGGGGGAGATATGCATTCATTCTGCAGTGCTAGATTATTCTCCCTAACTAACGTATGTGCTTGTGTGGGTGAATGGGGTATAAAAAATGCTTCCATAATGACCTTCAGCAATTTTACAGTCTCCAAGGGGAGACAATCTCCAATGGGGAGGATATCACTAACATACATAACCCCGGGTCAATCCCGGTATTTCAAAACCTAAAATTGTTTCTCCTCAGTGACCTCGGAAAGTGGTAACTTGATTCCTCTACCATTTCGGTTTTAAGCAGAAGCTATCCCAGAAAAAGGCTGGTGTGCTGTACCATAGTATGTTTGTTGAGTTTTCAAAAAAACAAGCAAAGGTGTCACCTAGAAGCAAAAACAAATCATGAAACAGCAAAACAACTACATTTTCTTGTGAAAAGTAGAAAAATATAAAAAGATAACCTCTGAAGACACAAGTGCTGAGGGCCAGTTCTTCGAATGAATCCACAAGGGACTGAATTACTGTGTGTGTGTGTGTGTGTGTGTGTGTGTGTGTGTGTGTGTGTGTGTGTGTGTGTGTGTGTTTGCTCGTATATCTGCATTGGTATTTGATAAAATGAAAAAGAAAAAAGCAAGGGGGGGGGGGGGATCTGAAATGACACTTGTGGTGATCCAAGAAAACAACGCTGGCTAATCTTGATTGCACGTTTTCAGATACGAAACTGTTAGTTTATGAGGATGATTGGATATACATCTCTCCAATCCTCCACATCGATGCCAGCAACTGTCCACGAAATATCATTGGACAACTGCATTGCAGTCAGATTCAACGACACAGAATATTTACCATGGGATAACCCGGACAATATCGCCAGTGAACAAGTAGAAGCGTATTCTTTGGCTCTCAAAGACTTTATATTAGCACTCTGCGTTGTGTTTGGAGTACCGGCAAACGTCATCAACATGGCGGTGTTCTATAAACAAGGTCTTCAGGATCGGTCCAACCTCTGCCTGTTCATGTTGGCAATGGCTGAGGACTATATTTGATCTCGTCGTTTTTCCTCTTTTCCCAGAACATTTTTTTCATCTCAGAGGGCAAGCGGTAAAGTTCCCTGTCAGCGTGTTCATGGCCAACAATAATCTGATTTTCTTACTGGGCTCTGGGTTTATTTTCCTTCGCTCTGTCGGCCATCATCGCCTGTGAGAGATGTTACTGTGTCCTCAGACCCCTGAAGTACCAGACTCTGCTCAGCACCAGAACAATGGCTTTCATTATCGCTGGGATTTATACGTGTGTGTTCACTTTGTTTTATATCGTGTCGTACCGATATGGGTAGGCTGCGTATACGATCCGGGACTAGAAGACAATGACAAAGGTGACTGGTGGTGAGTTTTATGAGAATCACAGATGCTCATCGACTATTTAGACACTATAGTGTTTGGTGCGGTTCTTCCCGGTGGAATGATGGTGGTGGTGTCGACAGCAACTATAATTACCATCGTGAAACTTCGTCAGATTGTGACGTGGCGGATGAAACCTCGTCATCACTTTCTGCCCGGGAAGTGGCGTTGACCAAAATGCTGGTGGGGAATTCCGTGTTCTTCATCGTCTGCATTTCTCCGGGGTTGATTTTCCGTGTGGCGTTTTTCTCCTTACCGGAAATGACGCTGGAGGACGTTACCACAACTTCTATTTCACCACGCTGTGGGTGATAAATGGCTTCGCCTTCAATAATTCGTCCTGTAACTTCTTCATCTACTTCATGATGGGATCCGGTATAGGGAAACCTTCTGGACGTTGTTCAACAGAAGGCACGTTTGATGAAAAGTTAAAATGGAGATAAAGATTTAATCACGCACGCACGCACGCACCACACACACAACACACACACACACACACATACACACACACACACCACACACACACACATACACACACACACACACACACCACACACACACACACACACACACACACACACACCACACACACAAATACGCGCGCGCGCGCTCATTCACACGCACGCACGCACGCACGCGGGCGCGTGCGCGTGCACACACACACACACACACACACACACACACACACACACACACACACACACAACAACAGTGCGCGCGCGCGCGCACGCACGCACAGACACACACACACACACACACACACACACACACACACACACACACACACACACACACACCACACACACCTGGTTCCTCCCTTAAAAGAAAAGAATGCATCTACAAAAACCTCTTCTAAACCTGAACTGATTTAATGTATTATACATGCAGACAGATTATTTGGTGATTGGGTTTGCTTTCAAGTATTATGCATTTGTAACAAGGTGTCTGTTGATTTGAACGATCTGCTGAAAATATTGATTTTCTATCACTGCCATTTCCGAAATTTTGAAATGATTTTTATGACAGACTCGGAAATGATTCCATAAACACTGGTTTAAATGTGGTTTTACATTTAACTGTAAACGATCTTAACATTTCTCTCTCAAGATTTGCTCAAATCGTTTTGAGTCTTTGGCTGCTAATGACGAACTGCGGCACCCTTGTGACGGGTTGGGGCAGACAGATCAAGTTATAGGTAGCACTGTCTGTCCTGACATGCTTCACATGGGTCAGTGGACGTTCATTCAACTGACGACTTTTCAAGCCAAACACAAAGTATGATTAGTGTACTCTAAGTCCTTGAATTCAGAATGTTTCCTATTCAGAAAACTTCAGAAGTCAGGGAGGATAAGAGTACTTCTTTTATGTACCTGACTCTGTTTCCTACACGGGATTCATCATTAGCAACGAGGTATCCGAACGGGAAGTCCCCTCCAGAAACCAATAAAACAGCACAGTCCAAGTTACACAGCCTGTATAAAAAGAGTATGGCCTTCATATGCATCACACTATTAGACTTCTTATTCCTTTGGTATATTGGTATATACATGTATGCATGCGAGACATTAACCTTCACAGTGGAAAAAAGAATCTAAGCCGTATAAACGAGGTGTTACCGCAAAATACTAAACATGAGAATATTCACCATCTTACCCATAAAAAGTGCATCGAAATCTCAAGCAGCATGTCAGACCATAATAAAGACCTCCTGCAACAGTCAACAACATAAAACTTAGTCGGTATAGCAAGGTAGCAAGTTCTTATGGAATTGTTAAATAGATTCTCCACGGAACTGTTGAAAGATGGGACGGAAGGGAAGACGAAACTAACAATTGAAACAAAACGACAATTAAACTGTAACGACTATGGATTTAGACAGGTCACTCAGCTGGGAAATAAGTTACTTGCTAAGAGCTTTCGACAGACGTCCGTCCGTCTTCATCAGCGGTGGTTTTGCTTGCTATTAGGTGAACTGGGAGTTCAGTGCACGATTAACTATAAATACTTTTTTTAAAAAGTAAGTTAGTAAGTACGTAGGTAGGTAGCTCACTCACTCACTCACTCACTAACTAACTAACTAACTAATTATCTAGATCAGATCGCAGAATGTACGGAAATCATTTGCAGAGACACAAGCCTTAGCTCGCAGCAATAGAAGTGGATTAACCTCGTGAACGGTTTCTTCAATGCAGTATCTTAATCATTCCCCACCGAGGCAGGGGAAGGAGAGGAAAAGAACACATCTATTTTTGAATATCTTTGTATCCATTCTGTTCACTTCTCTCTCTCTCTCTCTCTCTCTCTCTCTCTCTCTCTCTCTCTCTCCTCTCTCTCTCTCTCTCTCTCTTAGAAGCTAGAGAACTATAAAATAGGCATTCTGGCTCACCCACCTCCGCCAGCTCCAACCGTAAAGCGGTTTCGCTGTTGCTCCGCCGGCTTACCCAGAATGCCTATTTTATAGTTCTCTAATAGTAAACACTTTACAAACATACATAATGTGTAGGATTATCTGTTTTTAACACTAATTTAGAAACTTTTGAGACTTAAGTTTTTGCTTAATCCTTCGTTTTTCTTGATCGTCTTCAATAACATCATTTTCACGCATACATTCATCAAATGCGTCTCTATCTTTCATGTGAAATAAAACCACAGTCTTTAACTGTTCTCTAAAGTCTTTTAAAACTGAGTTATATTTTTGACATAGAATCCACACACTTATCCCAGCATTCTTCCACTGAAAGCTAGCTTTGATAAAGTGTTTCTTTTTTTTGTACTATATCCTTTTCTGCCGAACAATCATCTATAATAAATAATGTCTGCGTTCCTCAAACAGTTTAAAAAAGTTCTAAACACTCACTCAGTTTTATTGCTAGGGTCAACTAAATAGATTTCATCATCCGTCCATATAAACCTTCTGTCGTGATATGCTTTGTTCCACTTTAATGTTGGACAGAAAATTACAATATGATCAAAATTATAACGATAAACTGTTTGTAATAGGTCGAGGACAAATATTGTTTTTCCACAACCAGTCTGTCCACAAATCAATGAACAATGAGGGTTTTTGTCATAAAGTTTAACATCGGCATTGACACCAAAGTCGTCTGCTCCATAGTTTTAAAACAGAATTTAATCTAATCCAGTTATTGTTTTTATCATACTCTCTGTCAAAACTTGTTTAGTATAATAAAACCCTATAAGGCCCAAATGTGTAAGATTAATCCAGTTCAGTTCTGTAAGATCGTTTTATTTAAACTAATATCAATTTTGTTGCTGTTGTTATGATCTTAATATCCTCGCCATTGTAAAGAACGACGACAGTAACTTTAAGTTTGTCAACGTCTAAGTTTTTGCCAGCTAATAAGAATTCCTTCCATAAGGTTGTCACTGACACCACAGCTCCATTTCTTGCCTCATCTTTTAAGACAGAAATTTTAAATACATTGTGAACGTGTCTCCTAATTTTGTGCGTGGAATGAACTGTAATTTTTGTAGAAGCTTTCTTTAAAACGATTCTCTTCTGTGGAGGATGTACTGTTTGTCCCCAAACGGCTTTATTTCGATCTCTTTCCGACTGTTGTCCTCTGGCATAAGACTTACATGTAAAGGGCCAGAGTTCAATGCTTTCTGAAACTTTTTTGACGGTCAAAAATGTAAATGGGCTTAAGAATTCAAATTTTATGTTCCATTCTAAATATGGTTCTAAGTGCCATTTGTTGTCAGTTTTTCGAACTATTTTATTATTCATACTGACCTGTATTATTTGCTTCTAGATTGCGTAGTTGTTCTAGTTTAGGAAACCTTTTGTTGTCGTCAACCTCTTTGCGTTTATAATACCATCTTTAGTGTACTCAAAACCATATAAAGTGCCTATCTCACCGTTTTGTTCAAAGTCCTCAACGTCTGCAAGGTCTTTTAATTCTAAAGTTACACACCTCTCAGGCGCTAATGTTGACCCCCCGAATCGTCTGGTCCACGTGACATTTTTTAAAACAAACGTATTATTTTATTTCTAAAACAATGTGCAGGTTATCACATTTCACGACTTTCCCTGTTTTATCTGTGATCTTTATATTAAATGATCTGACCCTCCCACAAGCTAATCTTTGAAACTGTAAATTAGGGAATGTATAATTTCATAATCGCAATATGCAGCTTTCCCTGTGGAAGAGCTCTTAAAACAGTTGAGGGCTTCCATCATATAGTTTTCATCAGTGCTCAGTCATCCAAATGTACATAGAGTAATGGATATAAGGCAAGATCGAGGGATATTCTCCCTCAAAAGTAGTTTCGTCTGGTGCAACCTAAATTTATGATAGACATCATTGATTTTAAAGCCTAACATTTTAGCTAGCCTCTACATCAAAAAAGTAATGGACTACTTCTTTTTCAGGTTGAATGTTAACATTGTTTTTAGATTTGCATTGTTAAGTTTGAGAATGTCGAAGTTACTCATTGCTTCTTTCAGCGAGCAAAACCGTAATAACCATCAGGTATGGTTAACTGGCTAACTAAGTTCCTAAATTATCAACTTTTCGAATCTCATTATTCCTCTTGGATTGACTTATTTTAAACCATACGACTTTGTAGAATATTTCATGGAGTGCGACCCTTTTGGGTTCTGCAGTTATTTCAATGCATTTCTAAAAACGAAGGACTGTCTTGAGTTGTTATTGTTACAAACATTTTTAAAAACAATTTAAAAATGAGTGCATTCAAATATACTAATGCAAAAATATTCTGTTGGACCGCACTACAATCTTAAAAAATATAACAACTGATACCCTTGACATTTCTGTGACTCAGTCTGACGCCTTTCAAGTAAAGGTTAGTACTCCATTAAACAGATATCTTAACCCTCCTATTAAAAAAGACTACATCCGAAAGTGTGGTTCAGTCATCGATGCAGTTTTATCAGACCAGTTAAACTTTGCTGTGTTTTGCGCATCAATGGGTGTGGAGTGTGTATGCTGATCATTTAAATCTCCTGATCCTTTGGTGAGGTTCAGTGTATAGATTTCATTTTATTACACCTTCAGAACGTATTTTATCTGAATGCAAGCGCCATTACCAAATGACAAAAACGTTTAATCCATTCAGCAACAGAATTGATTACAAGGCTTTTGAAAGGATCTGTAACAATTGATATTGACCCAAAGACAGACTTTAGACAAAAGTTGGATCTTAATCATGGTTTAGGCACTCTTTATTATTGGGGCGTGCATAGAAAAGTATAACTATGATTGGAATCCTCTTACACTTCTTTCTCTTCAGGCACAACTGTTCCACCTCGGGTCCATAGAGCAAGAGCATAAAAACAGCATGGACAACATTTATTTTGGATACTTCTAAGGGCCTAACAAAAGCAGGAATAGAACGAATAAACGACTCTATTCTACTTATGTTTGGTGTTTGCTAGGTTCGCAAGCACAGACAAGATCTAACATAATTGATCCTTCTACTGGCTTTGATGCCCAAAAACAGTATTTAGCAAATTTAGAGGACGCCATTAATTCTGCAATTGATTTGCCTTCAAGTATTAAAAGGTACCAAAATGTTTTACAATTTGCAAGATCGAAAGTAGACTTGCTGTGGCATGGTTTATACATGCTGCCTTCTGACCTCAGACTTCAGATAGGAACAATAATAAACTATAATAATGAAATCCTTGTGGCTGGCAATGAAGAGAAGGTCGGAAAAACGACATTAATTCTAAGCCAGCAATAGCAATAAAAAAGAAGCCCCACCAATCCCGAGCCCCCCAAACCCCCCATTCAATCCCTGTGGTCCCAAGAAATAATGACCATGAATATGAAAAGACAGCAATTTGTTATTGGATTAATGCCCTAGGATTACTTGGTTCTTTATCTTACTATAAAGTAACCCAACTATTAAGACAACTAATGCCATAAGTGTCAGCCATAAAGCCAACTACTTTACTTGCGGCAGACAAAAGCAGCTAACGATCCCTCCTATATATACAGGCAAAGAATCTATTGCTTTACTAGCTATTTTTTTTAATAAACTTGCAAGATGATCAAGTTGTTTTTTTACCCATGATTTATTGATTGGTGGTCTGGTGGCACTGCTCCCCCACCCACCGCCGCCTGTAATAGCCTAACACCAGTGTACTTATTGCAAATCCTAAGGCTGTTATAACACTTGCTAATGTGACACCTTGCTCTCTAACAGTGTTTCTTATTCGTTCTGCTAACGTTGTGTCTTCATATAAATTTCTTTGGATAGTTTCTCTTATTCTGCCTCACTTGAGTTCGTAATTGTTCTCGGTTATTAGACAAACACTTCTAGTCTTGTGATCTCTCTTGTTCAAGATCTTTTAGTCTTTGTGTTATTCTTTCTTTAACACCAGGTCCTAAGTTGTGGTCATCAGCCTCAACTAGTTTTTCTTTTTCTTTTTATTTGCTCATCTAGTTCACCCAGTTTTGCTAAATTGTTTGTTAATTCGCCTCTGATGCTTTTCAAAGCATGATCAAGGGCCGTTATTTCTTCATAGGTAGCGGCGGATCGTGCATAGTTTTTAATACTGTTTCTTCTGAAAATGGTTTTTTTATTTCGTCTGCTGTTGGGCTTAAATCTTTAAGGGGTATGTTTTGTATTTGGTTATCTGTTGGGAGTTCTTGTAGTGTGTTTGAAGTTTTGCAACTGCTCACTGTTAATCTTCGCGGTTTAGCAATGCCAAGGCGATTTTGATCGCTCAAAAATGAGCCTTTGTCTAAATTGTAGTCTTTGCTAAAAACTTTGTGGGTTGGTTTAGTTGTAAGTGAACAAGTTGTCCTTGCTCGTTTTTCACAAACAAATGGTCATCTTTTGTTTCAAAATCATTAGGGTCTATAAATTCGGGAGGTTTTGGCTAAACTTTGATAAAATGATTTGACCTTACTTTCTGTTAATTACGCCGCAATGATTGTAATGGATGTGTCAAAGGCGTCATTTCACTCATGTCGTCTCCAGGATCCAAAACTCATAATCTTCTTTCTGCCATGTTTTTTAAATAATTAACTTTTTATTTTGTTTTATAAAAAAAATGTCACAAGCATATGGTTCGATTCTTGACCCGCATAGAAGATGAAAGAGCCCTTTGGCGTGAAGGGAAATAAACCAGAATATTATTGTCCAAATAATCCATCTACTAATTGATTCAGATTCAGATTCTTACTGTCAAATTTCCAGACCTAGGAGCAGATGAAGTGATTGTGCCGGGATCTGCACGGCTTACTTTTAAAATAGAACTCGAATCAGCAACAGACGAAAACAGGCAGTAGTCCAGAATCTGGGACGGGCAATCGTTAAGAAATTTCTATAAAACTTGAGGGGCAGAAATTTTTCTTTACACAATGCAGACATATTTCTAATCTATTCTGATCTATGGCTAACCGATAATGAAAGGGCCGATCTTGCGTTTCAAGGAATCGAAAATAACGAAGCACTAAAACAAGAATAGACGCGAGATGCTAAAGACGGTAACAAGTATGAAGCTGTAAGTTATGCGTTTGGAAATCGCTTTTCTATACCCTTGGATTTTGAGTTGTTAAAAGCGCATGCGCCATACTTTCAAGGAGCATTAAAGACAGATTGTCATATGAACTAACTTTTAATGAATACAAACGTGTCATTAGATCGACAGAACTGATTCCAAGTACGCATTTTCGACATCTCGTTAGAGTTTGACATTGTTAGCAACCCTAACTTAGCAAGGCTGATTGAGCAAACAATATCAGTCAAAATTAGCAATATATTACGAAAGAGTGATTCATCATTCAAAATATCCTAAAAGCAGAGCAGACACTATATGGAATTTTAGTTTTAGCGCCGCAAGCACGATCCCTTAAAGGTATTTTATTGCTGTGTGAAGATGAAAGAACCATTCAAAAGACAAAGTGAAAGTTTATCAATCCTAAAATAACGAAAGTACAATGTTCAATTGAGGGTAGTCCTAACCAAGTCTACGGTAGTGGGCTTAAACCTTATCATATTTTGATGAAATAAGAAAATTGTTTGGAGGCGGGAGGTCTAGAAGTCCAACAGTAGACCTTGCGTCTAAAGATCTTACACCTTCACAGTGTTAGACTTGATGAATATTTAACAACGAAATACGGTTTATGGATTGACCTAAGGTCACAGAGGATAATCAGTTGCATGGGAGTGGGAGAACAGTTAAAGACGTTAATAAACATTCAAATTGATAAAGAAAAAGAGAGTGATAAACCACTTAATGTACATTTTTTTTTAATATATGATGCGCAGCTGAATATTCAAGATAACGATTGAAAAGATATCCAATACTAAATTATTTTTATTTTAAAAAAGCATGTCTGTTACGACTTATCCAAAAGTGCCCAAAGAAGAGATAGCTGCTGCTGTAGACATAAAAACTTTCAGATTAAACAAACATAACACAAATGCAACAAAAACTAGAGCAGGACCTTTCCAAATACAGCAAAACCAAACGAAGGTTTCTGCTGTCTTTATATGCTGTTACATATGTTAATACTGGAGCATCGATCACTAGTGCTCTATCAGCAGGAACAAGTGTAGGTTCTTAGCAACAGGCGTAGGTGCACCGGTAGCTATACCTCTAGGCGGTTTGTCTTTAACTCTTGGCCTGTGTTCATGGCTGTAAGTGCTGTCAGCAAAAAAATAAAAGCTAAACTCCAAAAGCACACAGCTATGTTCAACTAATAACAGCTAAACTTAGTTCCTTCAAATGACAATAAATAAAGCACTTGCTGACTCAAACATCACGGATGAAGAATTTAGTCGCCTACAGGTGATTTTTGAGGACTACAAAAGACAAAAGTTTGATCTTCAAAGAAAGGCAAGGGCAACTTTTTTCAACAACCAGACACCGACCAGATAAAAAAGGAATGTTTAAAAAAAGTAAACGAAACATTAAACTCTGTTCTAAACAGCTCACATTAACAACCCCAAAGGGCGTTTATAACTTTAGTTTATGAGTCCAAGCACAAAAAGACCGTGATATTGATTCTGATTAACTTTTATTTTTTGATTTAAATAAATATTTTGAGTTAGAAAGAAGCTCAACATGGATAAGATATATGAAGGTTCAGATGAATTGTTTGAAGCAATGCTCGAGGAAGAGCGTTTGTCAAAAGCTTTAAATGAGGTCGTTTTAGAAGTTATTGATCCAACAAACGTGCAGGCAAGCGTTGTACATGCTATTTCTCAAGTTCCAAGTAAACTAACAATAAACCCTCCAGTTAAAGTAAGGTTAGTTGTTTTAATCGACTATATAACAATAAACGAAGAAGATCTAGAAGTCTGGGTCTCAACTAAAACAGCAGACTATTCTTTCTCATAATGACTTAACACCTGGTTGGGCAGATCAACTTCTTACACAGTTTAATGAAGCCTCTGAAGCAGCTAAAATGAGAGGCTCTGGTTGGTCAGAGGGGTGAAGTCCTAGACATCAGATTAAGACAAGCTAAGTATGAGCCAATTGTAGGCAAGGCTTACATTCCACTGCCTCCAACATTAGTTGCAAAGAGAGCAGTTTTGAACATAAAGAATTCAGACGACAAATGTTTTATGTGGTGCGTTCTTGCTAGGCTGCATCACGTTGCCAAAAATGCAGAGAGATATCTAACTATTTACAGTGGGCCAATGATCTTAACTTTAACGGCTTGAATTTCCTATGGCTGTAGACAAAATTGATCAGTTTGAAAAACAAAATCCCCAATAACTGTTAATGTCTACACATGGTCTGAAGAAACCAACCTTCTGCCAATTAGAGTGTCAAAGAACAGTCCAACAATAGGCGAACCAACCAGGAGTCATGTAGACTTACTCCTAATGCAAAGCCTTAATGGGTTGCACTACACTCTAATACGCACAATGAGTAGATTACTAGTGCATACTACAAAACAACATAGCAAACAAGAATTCTGTAGAAAATGTTTTAACAAGAATTCCGTCCGTTCAAGCTGCGAGCGAACATGTAAAACATTGTATTAGCCCAGTTGACTGTGATACAGAACTAATTACGCCCGGAGAAGGCAGTAAAGTTAGTTTTAAGAACTGGAAACGGTTGCAAACTAGTCCATATGTTGTTTACGCAGACTTCGAATCACTCATTGTTCCTTATGAAGGACCAACCCCACAGAAACTTCCTAAAACAGTCTTAATGAGTAATCATCAGATTTGCTCATTTGCTTCATCATTGTTAGGTCGGATGGCGCCCATTCAAAGCCAGAATTATACAGAGGACCAAATGCTGCAAAATACTTCTTAAAACGCATGCAGCAAGTGCGTAATGCCTGTTCTAATAATCTAAACTTATCTGAAATCATAATGACGCCTGAAGACCAACAACAGTATGACTCAGCCACTCACTGTTGGATTTGTGGGGCGGCCTTGGTTGCCACCGCAGAGAATCCAACAGTAAGAGACCATGATCACATTAGTGGAAAGTTTAGAGGAGCAGCACATAACAAATGCAATCTTAAACTAAAGTTTGAACCAAAGACATGGAAGCTGCCTATATTCTTTCACAACTTGCGAGGTTACGACTCTCACCTTATAATGCAAGCAGTAACCAGCGACTTCAGGGTATCATGTATTGCACAGTCATCAGAAAAGTACATGGTTTACACTTTAAATAACATGTCTTTCACGACTCTATGCAACACATGATGGGTTCATTAGAGTCACTGGCGGGATCCTTAAAGTCCTGCCCAATAACAGAAGATATTTTGACCCAACTCTTGTTAGAAAGGGCGTTTTTACCCTTATGAGTACATGAACAGTTGGCAAAGGTTTGACGAAGATACACTTCCGCCTAAAGGCGCGTTCTTTAGTAGTCTTAGAGGAAAGGACATCAGTGATTCTGATTACCAGCATGCTCAAGATGCGTGGCAGAAGTTGAGTGTAAAACGATGGGGAGGACTATCAT
This sequence comes from Conus canariensis, assembly GCA_033310375.1. Classification (NCBI taxonomy): domain Eukaryota; kingdom Metazoa; phylum Mollusca; class Gastropoda; order Neogastropoda; family Conidae; genus Conus; species Conus canariensis. Next base: position 33,780 of record JAMYXO010000448.1, on the reverse strand, counting down.
GATTCCTATTTAATGGCGGATACCTGTTTGTTGGCGGACGTCTTGAAAATTATAGGAAGACCTGCATGAAACATTACAGCCTGGATCCCGCATTACATTTCTGCGCCTGGGATGAGCTGGGACGCTTTCTTAAAATTTACTGGAGTACAAATTGATTTATTGTCTAACCTGCCAATGCTTCAGATGATTGAAAAACGGAATTGCGTGGGGGAATCAGTATGGCGTCGCACCATTACTGTAAAGCAAACAACAAATACTTGGACGACTATGATCCAAGTAAAAGGACTAACTATCTTATGTATTTAGATGCAAACAATCTGTATGGATGGGCAATGGCGCAATCACTCCATTACGCAACTTTAAAATGTACACAGGTGATGGTGTGGATAATATTCAAAAAGCATTAAAGTGGTTGGGCAGTTTGACGCCAGATCAACAGCATGGTTTCATTCTAGAAGTTGACTTAGAATATCCTCAGGAACTCCATGATTACCATAATGACTATCCATTAGCAGCAGAAAGTCTAAAGATGGCAAAACAGAACCACCTAAACTTGTGCCTAATCTTCGAGGCAAAAAAAAATTTATGTCTGCCATTACAGGCTTCTACAATTTTATTTAAGACATGGTTTAAAGTTGACAGCTGTTCATCGTATAATTGCTTTTGATCAAGAACAGTTCATGAAACCATACATAATGAAGAACACTGATCTCAGAACTAAATCCACAGATGCTTCAGAAAAAGACTTTTTCAAGTTGATGAACAACAGCTGTTTTGGAAAGACTATGGAAAATCCGCACAAGCGTAAAGATGTTAGATTGGTCACCAGAGAAAACGTTGCAATTAAGTTGACTTCAAAACCTAATTATCAGGACTTCAGAAGATTTCATGATCAGCTTTTTGGCATAATGATGAAAAAAAAGAAAGTCAAATTGGATAAGCCCGTTTTTATTGGGTTGACTGTTTTTAGAGCTGTCGAAGCTTTTGATGTTAGAATTTCTTTACGACTACTTTAAGCCCTTGTATCCTGAGTCCAAAGTACTTTACACAGATACAGATTCCTTTGTAATCGACATCCCTACTGAAGATATCTATAAAGACATGGAATTAGAAGTAGCTAAAGGGCATGCGGGATGGTACGACACATCTGATTACCCTAAAGATTCGCCTTTGCATTCAGATATTAACAAGAAGGTTTTAGGTAAGATGAAGGATGAATTATCTGGTGGTGTGATCAAGGAGTTTGTTGGTTTGAGGTCGAAAATGTACAGTCTTTCAAGCCAAAAAAAGTTGTTAAAAAAGCAAAGGGAATATCTCGCAGTGTTGTGCAGTCAAGCATATCCCATGACAACTATAAAAAAGCATTGTTTGACAATAAGACTTTTCATCATGACAACGTAAAACTACGATCTAATCTACATGAGATCAACACAACTGTTGTAACAAAGAAGTCATTAGATAGAACAAACACAAAACGTGTGTTTGTTAATCCAGAGTTTTCATATGCAATCGGGCATTGGAGAATAGTATAATCATATGGGCTTATATTTTTCAGCAATCGCACGTTCAATTATATCATCATCTAATTTAGCAAAATTAATATTATTTATTAATGCTAGATGTGCTTTAATTTTTTTTGTCATTTCGCAATATTCATGTTCCCATACCCATAAATCAAAATAAAAGCTTTGGGGTTTAAAGCGATTGTCTGGCGATTGTTCTAGCCAGAGATTGTCAATCTTCTCAAATACTTCTTTAATGATATACTGATACTCAAATAAATCTTGCATTAATTTTAAAGACTTTTCCTTTGTCATTTCTGCCATTTCCCTTTGAGCTTCCATTTTAAACCCAAATGTATTTGCGTAGATTAAAACAGTTCATTAAGCTTAACTATATCACCAACCAATTCAACCAAATCATTATCCATTACTGCTAAATGCGCTCAAATTTTTTTAATATATTCCCAATCAAAATTTGAGGTTTTGTCTAGCATGGCATAATCAATCTTCTTAAATATTAGTCTAATAGCAAGATTATAATCAAATATTTTTCGCATTATTTCTAAGGACTCTTCCTTCACCATTCTTGCTTCCAGTGCCATTTCACGTAAGGATTCTTCCTTTTCCATTCTTGCCGCCATTTTAATTTAAATTAAAAAATAATTAAGCGACTGGAACTGTGTCTGGAGGGATTATCTGCAGTTCTTCCTTCACAAAAGATCTTCGGGGGGCTGGTCGTTTTGTTGTGTCAGTTTCTCGTAAATAATACACGGGTGGATTCATTTTCACAATTTTTTTTATCTCATATGGATCAACACTCCAAACTGGATCTGTTGCCCTGATGCGGGTGTCCCCTTCTGCTTCTCCCGGTAAATAAAGGTACCTTACTTTCAAACCAAATGGTAATAGTTTGCTTGATGAAGACTCTCCTTCAACAACATTTATTGTTTGTTTTCTGATTGCTTGTACTGGTTTTAAACCTTTAAATTCTTCATTATTCATTGCGCGCAAAACTGAGGGCAGTCTTCTAACCCATTCTGTGTTGCGAGAATTGTCAATCAGCTCTCTGTGATACTGGTAGGAGAAAAGTCTTTCAGATAACTGTTTGTTAAAGTTTTCAACCAAACCCTGTGATCTGTGAACACCCGGAATGCCTCTTTTAATGGTAACTCTATGTTTTAACAATAATTGATTCACTTGTCCTTTAAATTCTTTTCCGTCATCGACTTGAATCATGCGAGGATAAGTTAAGGGTCCTCGTTGGTATATCAGTTGTATAGCGACAGCAACAGCAGAAGCACTCTTTTGTGTTAATGGTTCCGCATCTTTGTATCTTGAAGCTATGTCAATGACTGTAAGTGCGTACTTAAATCTTTTTCGTCTAATCGTATCATGGGGTAAATATAGAAGATCCATTTGATGGGTGTCGTTCGGTGTTATATTCACAAAGTGTGGTCTCTGTATTCGTTTAGGCGCTGGTAGATAAATTTGCCAAATCGCTTGTTTAGATAACCATTCTTTTGCTGTTTGTTCACTGACTCCCGCTGCTTGGCTAAGCTTTTTAATTGCTGTTATTCCCTTCCAATATCCTTTTGGCGAATAATAGATTTTGTACATTTTTATTCAGCCAATACTTTGTGCAACAAAATACACAGCGGTCATGCCAAAGACAATAAACAATATTTCTTGCATCTTTTGTTTTTCTGATGGTTGATAGTAATCGCTAAATTTTGGTGGGGGCAATGTTTCAACTTGTTTGCCTGTTACTAGAAAATATTCTTTTATTGCCTGGTCAACATCTTTAAATGTGTAAGCTGCATGTCCCTGTTGTTTAAGTCTGTCGTTAATAAAATCTAACTGCTCCATTCTTTGCTTTTCATAGGTGTCTTGTGCAGCAGCTAGTTGCTCCATAGCTTTGTTATGTCTTTTTCTCTCGCCGTCATCCCGTAGTTTACTAAATGCGTAATTACTTCCGCTAAAAGCAAGCACATTAACCACAGCGCCACCAATCATCATTACGAGTGAAGCCATTTTTATAAATGTATTTTTTTTTAATTTTACATATTGATACTGTCTGGAATTATTCCTTGCTTAACTAGAAAATCTTTCGTAGCAAATGAAGCTGTAATAACAGCAATCAGCTTTGCTGAGTCTTCAAAGCCTAGTTTGCCAAGATCTGCTGGTTTTATTTTTAACAGGCTTTTACCAAGCATTGTGTATCCAACACTTAGGCCTCCAATAACAGCAGAATGGTATACAAGGTTAGTAATAGTTTTTTCGGTGCTCATTTTTAAAACATAAAATAATATTTATTCATTAATAAAACATGAACTGCGATGATTTACTTCCTGAACTTACAAATGATCAAGTTGATGACCAAGCTATTATGCGCCAAAAGGAAAGGCTGTATTCTTTAGCAGCATGTGGAAAAACAAAACAGTACCTTGGAAATGAATTCAGCATAGAACAGATTCAACAAATGTCGCCACAAGACATTGTAAAGTATCACAACAGGTATGAAGCGCAACTGGGGTCAAGAATGGTAAAAAGTGTTGGGCAAACGGTTCTTAGTTTGTACACTAAACTAGTTAGTAGATTTGCTCCCATTGATTCTGAACAAGATTTTATGTATGATTTAACGCAGGATCCAGTTTTAACAAAGTCATTAGAGTCTCTAGGATGTGATCTATATTACAGATTTGGAACATTGTTATCACCATTAATCATGGGATTAATTACTTTTAATCATATAGATTTTGTTTCCCTTCAAAATGACCGAGCCAGAAAATCAGCAGAATCAGAAAACATTGATGGAGAAAGTGACCAGTAAAAAGCCTCCTCATCCTGGGCGTGTTGCAGCAGGAAAAAAATTAGCAGAGTGGAACAAACAAAAAAAATTAATGTTGCAATCACAGAATATAACTCATAATGAAAACATAACACCGCCAACGCCAACAGTTGTTTCAATGCCAGCTGTAAATACACAAGTTGATTCAAGACCTACAACAACACCAAAGTCGTCATGGAATATTGAATTTAAAACAGTTGCCATTTTTGGCGTCATTGCTGCTGGGGGTGGTTATTACGGTTATAAAATATATAAACAACGCCAGCAAAAACCAAAGCAGTCCAAAAAATCTCAGCCACTAAATACAGAAGCCGAACAAAAAAGCATGCCAGAACTGCCAACAACAAAATCTCATTTTGATCCATTTGATATGCAATAATATGTTAAGAACTTAATAAATAATTATAAGTGACTTGAATAAGAACTTGATAACGACTTGATGACGACTTGATAAAACTTAAATAAGAACTTGATAAGAACTTAATAAGAACTTAATGACGACTTGATAAAAACTTAATGACGACTTGATGACGACTTGTTAAGAACTTGAATAAGTACTTGAATAAGTACTTGAATAAGTACTTGAATAAGTACTTGAATAAGAACTTGTTAAGAACTTGATGATGACTTGTTAAGAACTTGAATAAAAACTTGTTAAGAACTTAAATAAGAACTTGAATAAGAACGTGATGCCGACTTGAATAAGAACCTAGAACGACTTAATGACGATTTTTTTTCACAATTAATTGTTACATTCTTTTCCGGGGAGACAACTCCCTTCTGCCTTTATGTAGTATCTAGGTCAGACATGTCTGGCCACGGCTTACTCAACTGCACAATAGCCGAGTCGAAGCGTCGCACTGTTTGCTAGTTCGTGTCGAGTTACACATAAGGGCGTCGGGCCGCCACGCGGCATTGTATAAATTTAGACGGCGTCGTTCAGTACAGGCGTTAGACGTCATTGTATAAATTTAGGCGGCTAAATTTCTAAACATATCAAAACATGTTTCTTACCTTCCCCCAATCACAAGACTAGATAGAATCAGCTGATTAGTAACAGTGATGACATTTCCGCCCAGCACTTGTGTTGTTAGCAACTAAACCTAGCTGTCTTGTCATTTGCGGGTGTGCAGTGCAGTCGTGTTTTCAGTTAGAAAGTGTTGTGCTATGTCGCAAGACAGTATCTCTTCTGAATTAGAGATAGAACTTCTTGAATCACAAACCGTTCATCAAGAATTGCTATTTCATTGAAGTCTACTCCATGAGAAAAGAACTAAAAGCAATGTTTTCATATAGTGAGGAGATAAGGCAGTATTGGTCCACTCCCATTCAACTACCAATGCAGCTTGAAACACGATCTTCTCAAGAGCCACAGCAGGGAACGGCCGCGCTCTAGCTAGAGCGCGTGAAATGAATATTAAACAGGCACACGTCACAGCCTATAGCAGAAAGCCACGCTTTAACGGCCGCGGTCTAGGTGGACCGTCGCTTTGTCACGTCCTATTCAACAGGCTGCCTATTCAGGCGGCCGCCGGGTGTACTTTATACAATTGTCTTGTTTGTTGAATCAAGCTTTTAATAAGTGCACTTGGTGGCTGCTTAGAATAATCTTCAACAACGTGCCACGATTCTACGCTTGTGTGAACACACATCCCACCCCTTTTCAGACACTCCCTATTCAGATAGCTTTCAATAGCCAGTCATTCCTCACAATAGAATGAAATCCCAACTTGGTTGACAAATAGCCCTCCTAAGAATAAAGGCATGGTTAACCAAGTCCCCATTGTTTTGTTTGTTTACTTCTTAACGGTCCAGTGACAGAGAACTATAAAACAGATAATCCTACACATTATGTATGTTTGTAAAGTGTTTACTATTAGAGAACTATAAAATAGGCATTCTGGGTAAGCCGGCGGAGCAACAGCGAAACCGGCTTTAGCCGGTTGGAGCTGGCGGAGGTGGGTGAGCCAGAATGCCTATTTTATAGTTCTCTCAGCTCCTTTTCGAATAGCTATGGGAAGATGTTATTGAATATATGCACTGCGTTTGATATGTATATTCTTAACGGGGCATGTCAAGGTGACCTTGAAGGTCGGAACACATATATTTCTGACTCCAGATGCAGTGTTGATGATCATTGCATATTTTGTAATGACCTCTATGCTCGTTTATATGACACCTGTAGGCTGACTGCTTTAGAATGCATTGGCTCTGATCGTTTACCGGTGTCACGTTGATTTTCCTACACGACGTGCTGCGCATGCCTGTAGTCAAGAACAGAAACAAGTCATAGACAAAAACAAATGTATGGGAATATGTAAATGCCAGCTTGTTTTAAGTGTAGAAACTCGAAACGGGATGCTGCAATGTACTTATTAAATGTGGACATAAACCATGCGCTAAATATGTTCAATGCTTGCCTAAAGAAAAAGTGCTGATTTTATTGAAAGATTACATCATTGGATAGCAGTAAAAGATCAACTGATTTGTAAGATAAAGAGTGTGATGTTACTAAAAGAATGCTAGGAGATTTTTACGGATTAGTCGTCGCACATTAAGAGTAGTGGACATGAACTCTTCTTCAGTTGCTAGACGAGAGTATGAGTATTTATTTCCGAGGAAAGAGAAAGTGTTAGACTCTCGAACACGCAACGTGGACAATCAACCATTCAGGAAAAAAAGAGTGAGTTCCCCTTTTTAATTAACTACTTAACTTTTTACACTATTTACATACGAATTCTTACTTCTGTAATTCATAAACTTAATAAGACATTTTTTTTCAAAAGCAGTATGTAAATGGAAAGGAACGCTAATGTCATTCAAATTAGCGGAAGAAATTCCAAACGACAATGACAACGACAAAACAACAACAAAAACTACTACTACTACTACTACTACTACTACTACTACTACTACTACTACTACTACAATCTTGTGCCGAATTGGATGAAGATAAGTGATTGGTCATTCATTTTCGCTGTCCTGAGTGTTGTGTATCTTTCCCGAAAAAGCTCTAAGAGTTCGAAACGCGTCGTGTGTTGGCTTCTGATTCGTTTGTCTACGTTTCTCGGCAGAGCCTTATCAATATATTTTCTCTTTAATTTGTTTAGATTCCACCTGCAGTCATCTCACTTTGCAGCTAAGTCTGTCCTTCTCTCGATCTCTTTTTTTCCTCTGTTTCATCTCTTGCGCTGTTCTCATGCACGCCTAACCCAGCCTGTCCTGGTTGGAGTGGAAGAGGCAGAATGCCTTAATCGTTTCCAAGGAGGTGACCCCCCCCCCCCCCCCCTTCCACCCCTCGTCCTTCCACTTCTATCAGACGAAACTCCCGAGAACACTCTTCTTTCAGACATAATTTCTGCCGCTAAATTGAATGACATAAGCATTCCTTTCCATTTACATACTACTACTACTACTACTACTACTACTAGAATGTTGTGTTTGTTATCAGTGGCTGAAGCGAGTGCTGCCGTTGATGCTAAAAATTTGTAGGTGAAGTGCGTGCGTGCGTGCATGCGTGCGTGTCTGCGTGCATGCGTGCGTGCGTGCGTGCGTGCGTGCGTGCGTGCGTGCGTGCGTGCGAGCGTGCGTGCGTGCGTGCCTGCGTGCGGGAGTGTGTGCATGTGTGTGTGTGTGTGTGTGTGTGTGTGTGTGTGTGTGTGTGTGTGTGTGCGTGCAGCGTGTGTGTGTTTGTGAGCGCACACGCGCGTGTGCGTGCGACCGTGCGTACGTGCGTGCATGTGTGTGTGCGTGTGTGTATGTTGTGTGTGTGTGTGTGTGTGAGTGTGTGTGTGTGAGAGAGAGAGACAGAGAGAGAGAGAGAGAGAGCATGTGCGTGCTTGCGTGCATGTGTGCCTGTATGCGTATGTGCGTGTGCGTATGTGTGTGTGTATTAGTTGGTCTAAATCAAGTACATTAGTGAAACAGACCTCTCGAAGGGATACTGTCATATCTACAAGAAAGAAAAATGCTGATCCCACACAACCTTCAGGACCATTCAAAGACAGATCAAGTGGACAGCACAATTGCAATGCTGATTATTTTTAATAGCGGTAGCCGTCTTCAGTAATTGCTGACTCTCCCTGAGGTCCATAATTCAACCGATGACAACTTACTAGCGACTATTACTACGCAAGAATGACGCGATATGTTTGTGTGCACACGTCCAAGTCAGCTCCAGGAAATAGAGATGTCTGGTTGTCCCTTTAGCTTCTTGGTTAGACTGAGAGCTTCTTGCTAGATGACTGCATCAAAGAAGAATACCAGAAAAGTTAATAAGGACAGAGTAGGGAAAAAAACCCCAAGTCTTCCTTCAACAAGAAACTTCCTTTTTTTTCAAGCGCTTACTGGATATCATGGGGAATTCAGTTGACCTTACCTTGACAGGCAAAAGCGATGAGCACATAACCGGATATGGTTAAACAGGATAACATTTGTCCTTAGGAGTTCTGCCGACTGAAGGAGACATTATCTTCGTCTCTGGCTTGGGTAGGTTTTCACCAAAGTCTGTTGCTTATGCTTAGAATAAATGTCTCTGGAACTGAACTGTAAATTGTTGTAGTAAAATGTTTTAGCCAGTGGCTTACACCAACAAAACATTCTCTAGATGATGTACATTCGCACCATGGCCATGAGCAAATTTTGCGGTGGTGTGGGGAAACAGAAAATTCTATCCTGATCTCGTCGGCCAACCCTTTGTTCTACAGGCGAATCATGATTCGCTTCTTCCTCTCTGCAAGATTTGGCCAGTAAGCCAAGATCTCATGGGATGGGAATCAGAAGGGGGAGGGGTCTTTAACTTCAGCAGCATCAAAGAAGTGGGGGAAAAATAGAGCTGACCACTTGAGTCGCACACAATGGGAAGGAATAATGACTTTGAGACATCTAGAGTACTGGGCACCACTTCCGCTCAAAAACTAATTGGAGAACCAGAACACTGCACTTCAACGACGACGACATCAACAACAACAACAACAACAACAACAACAACAACGACAACAACAACGACGACGACAACAGCAACGATGACAACAACAACAACAACTTCTACTACTACTACTACTACTACTACTACTACTACTACTACTACTACTACTACTACTACTACCACGAAAGCAACAACAACAGCAGCAGCAGCAGCTTCAACAACAACAACAACAACACATACACAACACACACACACACACACACACACACACACACACACACACACACACACACACACTTGGGAATTGTCCTTCGATTATTGTTTGGAAGTTACTCTTTAAGCTTGACTACTCCTTGTTAGTTAGTTGCTGGCTACAATAGAAATAGTTTTTTGTTGTTGTTGTTTTTTGTTCCTTGCAGAGGCACTACTACTCAGCTCAATACTGTGTCTATAAATACATCTAATGCTCGCTCAATGTTTCATCGTCTGTATAGTAGATGTCAATAATACAAACATTCAAGTGGCAGAAAGATCACACACCCACCCACTGCTATCGATTGTCTGTCTGTCTGTCTGCCTGTCTATCTGTCTGTCTATCTGTCTGTCTGTATGTCTGTCTGTCTCTGTTTGTCTCTGTCTCTGTCTCTCTGTCTCTGTCTCAGTCTGTCTGCCTCTCTGTCTGTCCCTGTCCTCTCCTGTCTCTGTCTCTCTCTGTGTCTATCTCTCCTCGCTCTGTGTGTCTCTATCTTTCTCTCTGTCTATCTGTCTCTGTCTCTGTCTCTCTCTCTCTCTGTCTCTTTCTGTCTCTCTCTCTCTCTCTCTCTCTCTCTCTGTGTCTCTGTCTGTCTGTCTGTCTCTCTCTCTCTCTGTCTCTGTCTGTCTGTCTGTCTGTCTGTCTCTCTCTCTCTCTCTCTCTCTCTCTCTCTCTCTCTCTCTCTCTCACCTTTGGTCACTTGGAACTGGCCACTCTTTACAAATTCAGGTTTGGGTGGGAAGTTTAAGGCTTGCAAGAATGTTCACGTGCATCGCGACAACGCTTTGTAGCCCATTCTTCAAATGTCTCTGCGGCCAGATGCTGACTTTTTTAGTTTTATTCACTCTTGTGAAACGTCAATCAAACCTTGTAATATTATATCAATTCCGCGAGACTTGTCGAGCACTGGGGCTCTGTAATCTCTGGCAAATTCAGTCGGGAGTTGTTAGCCATCTGAGAGGCTTTGATTTCGATTTCAGGTCAAGCTTGTCACCGAGAGATAAAAACACGGAACTGGACATGTTTTATTTGCGCGGGGCGAGTCACTTTCACTGTGCATTTCCAGATGTTACCCTTTGTTGTGGCTGATAACATCTACTGCCCCAGCACTACAGCATAATGATACTTCTTTTCAAAACATTGGATATGGATACAGAGTGGCTGACTTGCTCTCTTCACAAACACAGACTGTTATGGCGAGTGCCGCATAATAGGAAGCTTAAGTAGTTTCTATTCTTTTTTTTTTTTTATTTTGTTGTAAAAAGTGGTGAAGGATATTTGGATCATTTGACTGACTTGTATATTGATTTTGTACTTGAAGATTGTATTTCTCTGACAATTACTGTATCACAAATTCACTACGATACAATTTATTAAGTTCATTAGAAAAAGCTGGAGAAGTAGAAATTATATTTTTCTTTTTAGAGATATTGAAGGATATAAAAAAGTTATTTGACTCTGTTATATCACTTTACTATTTTCACAAGGGTTTGTTCTGTATCACATGCATGAGCAGTATTTTGCAGGGAGAACGTGGTTCAGTACTATCTGTGAAAAACAAGAGAAGTAAAAGTTTCATCATTTGGTTAAAATCAAAAGGAACTTGAATAGTGTTACTTTGCTTGAGCTTTTATTCAGTCTTACCAGAATTCTCAGTGTTTTCCCTTGATTTGGAAGCAGAGGTTTTAACTCATCAAACAAACAAAAAAACAAACAAAACAGTGCGTCGTTGTAACATTCGTTACACATATCTTATGGGTAGAAACAATGGTTTTTTTTTTTTTGTTTGTTTTGTTTGTTTGTTTGTTTGTTTTGTTTTTAACTCTAGAGAGAGAGAGAGAGAGAGAGAGATACAGAGACAGAGACAGAGACAGAGACAGAGAGAGTGCGTGTGTGCATACATGCATACGTGCGCATGCGTGCGTGACTACATGTGTGTGTGTGTGTGTGTGTGTGTGTGTGTGTGTGTGTGTGTGTGTGTGTGTGTGTGTGTGTGTGTGTGTGTGTGATGGTATTCGTACTGATTCCATGATCGAATGCAGTTTCTTTTTAATAAATACACTGTCTGACAGACAGCTCATTAAACACAACAAAAATTTCCGACCAAGTACGCACGTAATTCGGACAGGTGAGGGGCACTGGAGGGCGGGGGCAATGGAGGGGGGGGGGGGGGGGGGGGGGCATACTTGTTTTTGTTCATATGGGTTCTGCACCCAAACGTCAAGAGACAATAGGAATCAGGATGCCATTGGAGATTTTGTTGTTGGGGGGGACATTGATGGTTGAAGTGAATTCTCGGATAAAATCCAACATGAACTTGTGAATGAAGTTTATCTGAAACGATACCAGTGATTTCAGAGGTGTAAGTGGCTGAGAGCATGAATATGGATATTTGAGTTTCTATTTGCGCTGTTCAATCATTTGATTCATAACAAAGGATTCATTTATATCGTTTGCGTTTTCTTTTGTTTTAAGTGGACTAGTAAGAAGTGTAGGGTGGCTGCATTTAGTGTTATTTGAGAATCAGTTTCAATCCAATGCAATTTAAAAATCATGCCGTGTATGGGCTCGGTCGACCATTAAAGGGGTTTGGAATGGGGAGTGGGGGGGATACTGGATGGGACCTTCCTTGCTCACGTCGGAGGCGGACGAAAGGTTGTCGTGGTCCGTATTAATTAACGTTTGGGTTAATTGTTGAAGAGAATGGACCCAAGATGGCCCAGGAGTGACCCATAATTAACATCAACACCAACGCCAAGTTTAAACCATTCAACAGGACCAAGGTTCTGTGAAATTTGGGATAATGTGTGTGTTTGAATGTGAACTCCTTCAACATGGAAAGAAAACATTGCGTCAGCACACCTGTCAAACGTAAACATCAACGTGGTACAGATTCGTCTCAGTCAGTGTCCAGTGCCTCACGTGACTCAATAAATAAGTCTAAGGAAAAGAAAAAGAAAATGAAGATAGCCACTAACTTGCTCTCCTGTTCCTTCAAGTGAAAAAGGTGTTGCCTAATTTTGACTTAGTTTCTGGAGGAGAAATGGTGAGGGGGAGAGGGGAGGGAACTCCGACATGACCGAAGCTACTGTTGCAGAGGACGTTTTACCCTTGAAGAGGGCTGTGATCGTGAGGTTAGCAATTCTGGACATCAGAACAAAACTGTGCCAACTCTGTGACACTGTGGACGAACTGAGCAAGCATCTATACTGTTCAGTTGGAGAATGATAAGCTGAAAAGTGAGGTTCAGAGACAAAGAAGAGAGAAGAGGACCTACGACAGCAGCTTGCGGAAGCCCGACATCTGGCAAAAAATGCAGATCGCCGATCTGAAGAAGTGTCTGCCTACGTACACAGAAGTAACATGCGTATATACGGAGTGCAAGAGGGGAAAACTGACACCCAGGAAGAGTGTGAAGCAAAAGTGCTGTCTCTGCTTAACACCAAGCTGAAGCTTAAAGTCTCGAGCGAGCAGATCGAGGCCGTGCACCGAGTCGGACCACACGACCTGCTGGATCTACTGACTTGCCAAAGATGCAGCATATCGAGAAGTATTGTGGTAGTTTTGTGTCTCGACGTGTTCGAGATACTGTGTCTATGACGGAAAGGTCTTAAAGGTACCAAGACAGTATTTGTAGAAGATCTCACTCCCGAGCGTACACACCACTATCACCCTGAAAAGTGGTACCAGTGTGCGTGCACAAGCTTGGACCAGAAACGGCTCAGTATTATGAAAACGCAAAACGGTAAAATGTCACGTTCGATCTCAGCAGTGTTCAACATTTCGCTGATGTACACAGGGACAAGAAATAAATACTTGAACAAGATTGACTAGGCCTAATGATAAAGTGACTCTGGTTAAAGTGTCGTCCGTTTTTAAAATTTGAACATCTTGTCAGACTGTAGTAAGTGAGGCCATAGTTTTCAGATGCCGTTTTGAACATATATTTTCAAGTTTATGAAGTAATTTTGTCACAATAATGAAAAAAAAAGTTTAGATTTGCTTGTTTCTTTTCAACTAGTTTTTGTATATTAAGTGCACTGTGAATTATAGATCAAGGTGTTGTGTCATGTGGAAGTTCAGGTCGAGGGTCAAGGCTGATGCAAAGTAGCCAGTGACACATTTGTTTTGATCTGTTAGGGGGAAGAAAATGGAGTGATTACTCAGATTAGAATCAACAGTTTCATTTCATGCCTCAGGAGTTTAATTTGCGAAGTCAAGAGAATGCTATGGATTGTGTAGTAACGGTTGGTTGTTCTTTTCATCACATTGTGGTTGTTAAGAAACTTTTCAGTGTTTAAAAACTTAAAGCACAGCTGTTGATGTCCAACTGTAGGCTGTTGTCTGTCTGGAGTTGGCTACTTTAAGTACTTAGTTCTTTCTCTGACAGTTTTTTTTTCTGCTTCATGGCTGTAGTATGGGCTAGAATTGATGTTGTGTTTGGTGTTTGTAGTGCCGGTATGTCCTGATTAAAGACGCTTTGATTACACTGGCTGTTTGAGCCTTTTCCCTGTGTCCCATGCGTCACCACGACCACCCAGATCTTGCCTTTGCCACTAAAGACCTTGCCCAAAAAAACAGCAGGAAGGTACAGAGTCAGTTGGTAGGCAGCGATCACAGACCAGTGCTACTGGTCATCAATTTGCAGTACACACCAAGCAACGCTTTCCAGATGGAATTATAAGAAGGCGGATTGGGAGATGTTCGCGGGCCTCTCTGACGAGTATTGTAAGACCATCAAAGTGGACGATTATAACATCAACAGAGCCACCAAAAGCTTCAACCAAGCCATCCTGAAAGCAGCCTCAGACGCAATTCCACGTGGCGCTCGCAAGAACTACAGGCCATATTGGACAGAAGAGCTGCAGGAGCTTGAAGATGAAGTGACAAGGATTAGCGAGGAGGTGGAAAACAACCCCACACAAGAAAAACATCACTCTCAAAGCCTGCACTGCCAAATACAGAAAGGCCTACATCCAAGCTGCAAGAGCAAGCTGGATGGAGAAAACAGAAAAGCTGAACCTTGACCGAGATGGCAACAAACTTTGGAAACTCACCAAAGCCATGAGTAATGAAGAGACAAGGTCAGTGCCTGTCACGCTCCAAAAAGATCAGGAGATTATGACAGGGAGAGAGGCAGCGAACTGCTTCATAGACAGCTATGAGCAGACCAGCAACATCTCTGTGACAGAGGACAGAAAACAAGTCCATGATGAAATGAAGAATCATAAGGATGACCAAGACCAAGCTGATTACATGGACAGGCCTTTCAAACTGAAAGAATTAGAAGAAGCCGCAAAATCTTTACAGGACAAAACATCTCCAGGTCCTGACAAAGTCACCAACGAGATGCTAAAACACCTCGGCACCAAAGCACAGACCAAACTCCTTGCTCTCTTCAACAACAGCTGGAAGACAGGGTATGTTCCACAAAGCTGGCGAGAATCTGACATGGTGCCCATCCATAAGAAGGGCAAAGACAGAGTCAGGGCTGACAGCTATTGCCCCATCAGCCTCATCAGCTGCATGGACAACCTCCTAGAGCGTATGATCAACTCGCGGCTAGTGTGGCACCTGGAGAAGAACAACATCATCACTCCAGAGCAGGCAGGCTTCCGCCAACATCATTCCACTGAGGATCAAGTGACCTACATAGCCCAGAAGATCGAAGATGGCTTCCAGGACAAACAGCATACACTGGCGGTGTGGATGGACATGGGAAAGGCGTACAACAAAGTCTGGAAGGATGGCCTCCGGAGAAAACTCCAGAAGAGTGGTGTGACTGGCTGTATGTACCAATGAATCTCGCAGTACCTGAAAAATAGGAAGGCCCGAGTCCACGTCAACGGAGCATACAGTCGGAAGAAGACACTGAGAGAAGGAGTCCCTCAAGGAGGTGTCCTCACCCTATTCCTTGTCTTTATCAACGACATCGTCAAAGATATGCCACGCAAAGTCCAAGGAGCCATCTATGCAGACGATCTTGTCCTATGGTGCTCGGAAGAGCACCTCACAACTGCCAACTACAGGCTACAGCAGGCGCTGAATGTTCTCGAAAGCTGGACAAAACAGTGGCTGGTAACAATTAATGCCAAAAAGACCACTTACACTGTTTTCAGCCTCTCATCCAAAGAACAGAAGGCCAACCTGAGCATCAATGGACCAACTCTGCTTGCTGAAAATAACCCCCCGTACCTGGTAGTCACCTTCGACAAACGCCTGACGTGGAAGAAGCAAGCAGAGAAAACAGAATTAAGAGCAAAAGTACGTCTTGTCCTCCAGAAGAAGCTGGCAGAAACAAAATGGGGTGCAGACAACACGACCCTCGGGAGACTGTACACTGGTAGAGTCAGGCCAGTGCTGGAGTATGGCATGACTGCATGGGGCACTACAGCCAAATCCAATTTTGAACGGATCAGCAAGATTCAGAATCAAGCTACCCATATCATCACAGGAGCCATGAAGTCTACGCCAATCCAGGAGCTTGAAACCATCACAGAGCTCCAGCCTCGTGAGGACCGCAGAGACGCCAAACTCCTGACACAGGCTGCCAAGTTCAAGAGGTTGCAAGGCCACCCCATGAAAGACAGACTGTCCCAGCCAACAAAAGGACGGCTGAAGAGAGGGAGCTTCGTACACCAGAGCAGGATCCTAGAACGGCAACATCAGGATATCCTTGACCATGACCTCAAAGTGATACCCCGGTGTCTTGCCATCCCTCTCTGGAGCGAAGAAACCCCTCCCCTCATC
>JAMYXO010000448.1:0-5000 GCA_033310375.1 Conus canariensis | reverse complement strand
CTGAGAGGCTGTGATTTCGATCTCGGGTCAAGCCTGTCACTGAGGGATAAAAAAACCGATCTGGACATGTTTTATTTTGCACGGGCGATTCACTTTCACTGCATTTCCAGATGTCACTCTTTGTTGTGGTGAATAACATCTATTACCCCAGCACTCCAGCATAGTGATACTTATTTTCAAAACATCGGATATGGATACAGAGTGGCTGACTCACTCTCTTCACAGACACAGACTGTTATGGTGAGTGTCGCATTATAGGAAGCTTAAGTAGTTTCTATTCTAAATTGTTTTGTGATTCTGTTGTAAAAGTATTGAAGTATGTTTCGATCGTTCGACTGACTCGTGTATTGATTTTGTACTTGAAGTCTGTATTTATCTGAAAATTACTGTATCACAAATTCACTACGACAGAAATTTATTAAGTTCATTAGAAAAAGCTGGAGAAGTAGAAATTATTTCACTTTTTTTTTTTTTAGAGATATTGAATGATATAAAAAAAATGTGATTTGAATCTGTTATATCCCTTTACTGTTTTCACAAGGCGTTTGTTCTGTATCACACACATGAGCAGCATTTTGCAGGAGAACGTGACTCAGTAGTAACTGTGAAAAACAAGAGAAGTAAAAGTTTCATCATTTGGTTAAAATCAAAAGGCAATTCAGTGAAAACAAAAGGAACTTGAATAGAGTTACTTGCTTGAGCCTTTTTTCAGTCTTACCAGAATTCTCGGTGTTTTTCCCCTAGAGAACTATAAAATAGGCATTCTGGCTCACCCACCTCCGCCAGCTCCAACCGGCTGAAGCCGGTTTCGCTGTTGCTCCGGCGGCTTACCCAGAATGCCTATTTTATAGTTCTCTAATAGTAAACACTTTACAAACATACATAATGTGTAGGATTATCTGTTTTTAACACTTATTTAGAAAACTTTTGAGACTTAAGTTTTTTCTTGATCAATAACATCATTTTCCCGCATACATTCATCAAATGTAAAATAAATTTTTGCAAAACTCTTCACATCTGGCCGCATTACTGATCACCTCTGGATCTCACTTGAGACCCTATGGCGCCCTAGGGCCCCAAGCCAGACCCAGAGGGTCACATATAACACGGCCAGATGTGAAGGGTTTTGGGAATATGCCTCCAACAGTAGTATACTTTTATACTTGTTTGCCTGCTTTCTATTTGTCTAATTTGGGCAATCCCCTCACCCCCATTTTAGTGGTCCTTCCCATAGCCGCACCAGGGCGACCATTTTAGGTTTACGGGCGTTTATAGCCGCGCCAGTGACCATATTCTGGGTTTACGGGCGTTTATAGCCGCGCCAGTGACCCAATACGAAAGTAGGAAGGATCACTTGAGGGCAGGGAAGAGGGCAAATTTAGACTTTTCAATGCCATGACAACCAAGTATTTAAAACTACTGCAGGCATATCCCCAATGTTGTTAACTTCAAGATTTATATATATACTGTACACAAACAAACGCTTTACAATTACATGGTGTCTACTTGTAAAGTTGTTTTTATTTGCCTAGAGTAAAGTTGTTTTTAAAGTTGTTAAAACAACACCAAAAGCTAAATAACAAAGTGCATCTTACCTTACTTTTTAGTCACTACTTTTTAATAAATATTTGTTTTAAATGCTTTTAGATTTAAATATAAAAATGCTGCTTTTAATACATAAAATTGGGAAAAGATTATTTTGAGGTGGGGAATTTAGCCGCCTAAATTTATACAATGACGTCTAACGCCTGTACTAAACGACGCCGGTGGGGAATTTAGCCGGCTAAATTTATACAATGCCGCGTGGGCGGCCCGGCGCCCTTATGTGTAACTTGACACGAACCCGGAAACAGTGCGGCGCTTCGACTCGGCTATTGTGCAGTTGAGTAAGCCGTGGCCAGACATGTCTGACCTAGATACTACATAAAGGCAGAAGGGAGTTGTCTCCCCGGAAAAGAATGTAACAATTAATTGTGAAAAAAAATTGTCATTAAGTCGTTCTAGGTTCTTATTCAAGTTGGCATCACGTTCTTATTTAAGTTCTTAACAAGTTTTTATTCAAGTTCTTAACAAGTCAACATCAAGTTCTTAACAAGTTCTTATTCAAGTACTTATTCAAGTTCTTAACAAGTCGTCATCAAGTCGTCATTAAGTTCTTATCAAGTCGTCATTAAGTTCTTATCAAGTCGTCATTAAGTTCTTATTTAAGTTTTATCAAGTCGTCATCAAGTCGTTATTAAGTTCTTATTCAAGTCACTTATAATTATTTATTAAGTTCTTGAAATATTATTCCATCTGAAATGGATCAAAATGATCTTTTGTTGTTGGCGGTTCTGGCATGCTTTTTTGTTTGGCTTCTGTATTTAGTGGTTGAGATTTTTTTGACTGCTTTGGTTTTTGCTGGCGTTGTTTATATGTTTTATAAACGTAATAACCACCCCACCAGCAGCAATGACGCCAAAAATGGCAACTGTTTTAAATTCAATATTCCATGACGACTTTGGTGTTGTAGGTCTTGAATCAACTTGTGTATTTACAGCTGGCATTGAAACAACTGTTGGCGTTGGCGGTGTTATGTTTTCATTATGAGTTATATTCTGTGATTGCAACATTAATTTTTTTTGTTTGTTCCACTCTGCTAATTTTTTTCCTGCTGCAACACGCCCAGGATGAGGAGGCTTTTTACTGGTCACTTTCTCCATCAATGTTTTCTGCTGATTTTCTGGCTTGGTCATTTTGAAGGGAAACAAAATCTATATGATTAAAAGTAATTAATCCCATGATTAATGGCGACAATAATGTTCCAAATCTGTAATATAGATCACATCCTAGAGACTCTAATGACTTTGTTAAAACTGGATCCTGCGTTAAATCATACATAAAATCTTGTTCAGAATCAATGGGAGCAAATCTACTAACTAGTTTAGTGTACAAACTAAGAACCGTTTGCCCAACACTTTTTACCATTCTTGACCCCAGTTGCGCTTCATACCTGTTGTGATACTTTACAATGTCTTGCGTTGACATCTGTTGAATCTGTTCTATGCTGAATTCATTTCCAAGGTACTGTTTTGTTTTTCCACATGCTGCCAAAGAATACAGCCTTTCCTTTTGACGCATAATAGCTTGGTCATCAACTTGATCATTTGTAAGTTCAGGAAGTAAATCATCGCAGTTCATGTTTTATTAATAATAATAAATATTATTTTATTTTTAAAAAATGAGCACCGAAAAAACTATTACTAACCTTGTATACCATTCTGCTGTTATTGGAGGCCTAAGTGTAGGATACACAATGCTTGGTAAAAGCCTGTTAAAAATAAAACCAGCAGATCTTGGCAAACTAGACTTTGAAGACTCAGCAAAGCTGATTGCTGTTATTACAGCTTCATTTGCTACTAAAGATTTTCTAGTTAAGCAAGGAATAATTCCAGACAGTATCAATATGTAAAATTAAAAAAAATACATTTATAAAAATGGCTTCACTCGTAATGATGATTGGTGGTGCTGTGGTTAATGCGCTTGCTTTTAGCGGAAGTAATTACGCGTTTAGTAAACTACAAAATAACGATGAGAGAAAAAGACATAACAGAGCTATGGAGCAACTAGCTGCTGCACAAGACACCTATGAAAAGCAAAGAATGGAGCAGTTAGATTTTATTAACGACAGACTTAAACAACAGGGACATGCAGCTTACACATTTAAAGATGTTGACCAGGCAATAAAAGAATATTTTCTAGTAACAGGCAAACAAGTTGAAACATTGCCCCCACCAAAATTTAGCGATTTTTATCAACCATCAGAAAAACAAAAGATGCAAGAAATATTGTTTATTGTCTTTGGCATGACCGCTGTGTATTTTGTTGCACAAAGTATTGGCTGAATAAAAATGTACAAAATCTATTATTCTCCAAAAGGATATTGGAAGGGAATAACAGCAATTAAAAAGCTTAGCCAAGCAGCGGGAGTCAGTGAACAAACAGCAAAAGAATGGTTATCTAAACAAGCGATTTGGCAAATTTATTTACCAGCGCCTAAACGAATACAAAGACCACACTTTGTCAACACAATACCGAACGACACCCATCAAATGGATCTTCTATATTTACCCCATGATACGATTAGACGAAAAAGATTTAAGTACGCACTTACAGTCATTGACATAGCTTCAAGATACAAAGATGCTGAACCATTAACACAAAAGAGTGCTTCTGCTGTTGCTGTCGCTATACAACTGATATATCAACGAGGACCCTTAACTTATCCTCGCATGATTCAAGTCGATGATGGAAAAGAATTTAAAGGTCAAGTGAATCAATTATTGTTAAAACATAGAGTTACCATTAAAAGAGGCATTCCGGGTGTTCACAGATCACAGGGTTTGGTTGAAAACTTTAACAAACAGTTATCTGAAAGACTTTTCTCCTACCAGTATCACAGAGAGCTGATTGACAATTCTCGCAACACAGAATGGGTTAGAAGACTGCCCTCAGTTTTGCGCGCAATGAATAATGAAGAATTTAAAGGTCTAAAACCAGTACAAGCAATCAGAAAACAAACAATAAATGTTGTTGAAGGAGAGTCTTCATCAAGCAAACTATTACCATTTGGTTTGAAAGTGAGATACCTTTATTCGCCGGGAGAAGCGGAAGGGGACACTCGCATCAGGGCAACAGATCCAGTTTGGAGTGTTGATCCATATGAGATAAAAAAAATTGTGAAAATGAATCCGCCCGTGTATTATTTACGAGAAACTGACACAACAAAACGACCAGCCCCCCGAAGATCTTTTGTGAAGGAAGAACTGCAGATAATCCCTCCAGACACAGTTCCAGTCGCTTAATTATTTTTTAATTTAAATTAAAATGGCGGCAAGAATGGAAAAGGAAGAATCCTTACGTAAAATGGCACTGGAAGCAAGAATGGTGAAGGAAGAGTCCTTAGAAATAATGCGAGAAATATTTGATTATAATCTTGCTATTAGACTAATATTTAAGAA
>JAMYXO010000044.1:155000-158405 GCA_033310375.1 Conus canariensis | reverse complement strand
CGAATTGCTGGGGGCCCTTGGATGAAGACCACGTCGGAAGCCTTCTCATGACTGTCTGGGTTGACACACGGTTCCCTGATGCGTTTGGAGGTCATTGTGCAGATGTGTGGCATTGTGGAAAAGGATTTTTCGTGCCTCGGAAAAAGAGATATCGGTCCTCTCGGCTGGTTGTGACACGTGGGTGACCTCAGACTGTGTGGAGTGACTGTCCATGTAGTTTGATTTCGATTCACATACAGGAAACAAAACGCTCTGGGATACGCCCAAGCTACAAGCAACCTCGCGGTGCGATGTCCATACTTGCAGGCATCCCAACTCCTCTCTCCATATCTTTGCGGAAAGGCGTCTCTTTGTGCTTGCAGTTCCAATTGTGGTCGATAAAACTGCACGAATCACACTTAAAACCACAGTTTGCCGGTCCCAAAGCAGAAAATGTGACGCAGAACTCTCCCCCTGTGTACCCCAGAATGAGGACGCATTCATGGTCCCATTCTCCATCACCAGCAGATCGGTTTTGCCTTGCATTGAAATGCCTCCCCACACCATTACTGAGCCCCACCATAGCGGTCATGCTGAGCAATAAAGTTGGGGTGGAATCGTTCATTCTGCCTCGCCACACCCTCCTTCTCCGGTCAGTCACGTCCAAACAAAACCTGGACTCATCACTGAACCAAAACTGGAGTCCAGTTTGCAGCAGTCCAGCCTTGGTGCTCCAGTGCCCACAGCAAACCTTGCTTGTTTATGTTGTCTGGTCAATGGAACCCGAATTGCTGGGGCCCTTGAATGAAGACCACCGTCGTGAAGCCTTCTCCTGACTGTCTGGTTGACACCCGGTTCCCTGATGCGTTTCTGGAGGTCATGTTGCAGCTGTGTGGCATTGTGGAAAGGATTTCTTCGTGCCTGGACAAAGGAGATATCGGTCCTCTCGCTGGTTGTGATACGTGGGTGACCTCCAGAATGTCGTGGAGTGACTGTCCCTGTTGTTTGATATCGATTCCACATACGGGAAACAACGCTCTGGGATACGCCCAAGGCTCCAGCAACCTCTCGTTGCGATGAACCTCCTAGCAGCATCTCGACTCCTCTCGCCATATCTTCTGCGGAAAGGCGTCGTCTTTGTGCTTGCTGTTCCATTGTGGTGCGATAAACACTGCCCGAATCACACTGAAACCACTGTTTGTCGGTCCCAAAACAGCAAATGTGACGCTGACCTCTCCCCCTGTTTACCCCCAGAATGAGGGGTCACGCAATTCACGTGCTACCATGCTGCATGTTCCAGCGTGAAGGTGCAGGCAACAGTGTGATTGTCTTTCACATTGTTTTGTGTTGCTGGATCACGTGTTTATTGAAGTCAGTTCAAAATGATTTCTTTCAGACACTGTTTTTAATTGCTGATCCCTAGCAAGTGTTGAGTGGTTATATAGTAAACCCCCTTGGGACCCACTGACCGTTTACTATAACCGGAGGTTTACTATAGGTGACATCGTTTATAATAAACTGCTTGTGGCTGTGTTTACTATAACCGATTATCGTTTAAAATAAACTTGTGGAGCCTGATTTTACTATAATCGACTGCCGCATAATAAACTTTTGAGGGATGAGTTTACTATAACCGATTATCGTTCAAAAGAACTTTTTGGTTGTTGTTGTTATAATTTACTACACTTTAACTGAAAAGAGGGGACATTTTTTTCTGCTTAGATTGTAAACTGGTTTCATTTATAGATACAGTGAATCACTGAAACACCTGACATGTCACTACAACCACTGGCATGATCCTTATTGTGATGGCAGCGGAAAAATCTGGTCCAGTTCCTGCAAACGCTTCCCGTTTGGACAGCCATTCACCTGGCACATTGACCTGTGACAATGCGCGCTTCTTGACCTGAAGTGGGGTGCATTGGTACAGGAGAGTAAAGAGAACAATGACATTCTGGTGAACATAATGCTAAACAAAGTCAGTGCCAGGGCACATCCTTGTTTCACTCCATTGCACACTGGGAAGGGGTCAGACACGTCATTTTCCACTAAGTGAGACTTCATATGAAGGATCATTATGATCCTGATAAACGTCGGTGGACAAATGAGTTTAGACAGTAGGCCTGCATAACCCACAGACTCTCACTACTGACAGTATCAAAAGCTTTTTCAGGCCAACAAAGATAATGTAGAAGTTCTGGTTCTGTTTCCTGCACTTCTCTAGTCAGTACATCATAGAAGTGCCATTATTGTCATGATACACTTGCTGCTTGTCAGTGCAGAAATAAGCAGTGAGATCCCACAGTGTTTCACATGAATTCAAACTTAATGCATGTTATCCTGATTTTTTTTCTTTTCGAGTAAGTAAATAATATACCCTCATCACTACAATGTACCAAACTCAGTAAATATGGACATCACTGTTTGAGTGTGTAACTGTTTATCTCATCATGTGGGCACCCATACTGTACCTTTGGAGAGGAGGGGACATTAAAAAACTGATTTATGAACAGAAAATGATAAACGAGACAACAGAGTGACCAATAAACAGTAACCGTAAGACGACACCTGTCTCCTGTGAAGATAAGCGTATTAATATTTAATTTCCGATTGGACTGGCCTCTAAAAATGAGTGCCCGTCTGTCATATACTTGCGGGGTGGTGCGCACTTCCGTTCAGAAAGATGAACATGGCTGTCCTTAGAAATAAAGAAAGTAAAAAAAGCACATCACACACACACACACACACACCACACACACACACACACACACACACACATATACGCACACACACACATACGCACACACACACACACACACACACACACACACACACACACACACACACACACACACCACAAGTTTGCAAACACATGGATATACACACTTATATATACACACATAATAATGTGCACGAGCACACAGACATACACTGAGAAAGACACACACAATGACTAATACACCGAGACGCGCACACCGTGCAAACACCCATACAGAGGCAAATATAGTTCACACATAACCAGTTAAAAAATGGAATGATTACAGATAGAGAGAGAGAGAGAGAGAGAGAGAGAGAGAGACAGACAGACAGACAGACAGACAGACAGACAGACAGGACAGACAGACAGACAAAGACAGAGAGAGGAGAGGGAGGGAGAGAGAGGGAGAGAGAGAGGAGAGACAAGGACAGACAAGACAAAATTCTTTATTTGCGAGGATAATAGATAAGCACTGGCGTGCTTTTTTACATCCAGTCCTCGCCCTGAGTAGGGACTACAAGATGCAGTGAAATGAAATAATGTAAGAAGCAAACAAGCAAACAAAGCGGTCATGCAATCATAATGGAACATCAAATGGAAATAGAAGAGAAATGAAAAAATAAAAATAAAAATAATAAACAAACAAAAAGTAAAAATAACAATAATTA
>JAMYXO010000044.1:127500-150000 GCA_033310375.1 Conus canariensis | reverse complement strand
TACTCTAATCGTTTGTCGAGGGGCGTGTTTATTATATATCTCTGTAAATGTTTTGATCCAAAATTCAACAGCAAGATCTGGATCAGTTATGTGGAAAACTGAAGAGAGATTTGAGTTAAGTAAGTCATGCAGAAAGTCTTGGTTGTTAAAGTTTGTAAAGCAACGGTACGTTTTTTGTCTTGTGCCCCGTTTTGGGAATTTTTACTCCTTTTTGGACCATGTGACACAAATTACGTAATGGTCACTACAGTTTAGAACAGGGACGCAGGCTTCTGCTATGTTACAAAAAAGGTAAACAATGTTCAAAGAAAAAGGGTAATGAACATTGGTCTATGATAATGACTCGTATAGTCTCTCAATACGAGCACGCATCACACTCCCAGTGTCAGCACATTTGTTCTGTCCTTTTTAAACACTGAGTGGCAGCACTTCGATGTCGACGCACCAGTTTTTGTTTGTATACAACACTCCAATGTCAGCACATTTTGCCCTGTCTTTTTAACCACCGAGTGGCAGCACTTCGATGTCGACGCACCAGTTTTTGTTTGTCCACAACACCACAAAACGCACTCCTTGAGATCAGAGTAATAACTCGTATAATAGTATGCAATACATCTGACAGGCACCCGACAAACTGCTGCAGGCCAGACAAGGAAACGAACAAACAAACAAACAAATACACATAGATTTACACATACACACACACTCGCGAGTGCACGCGCGCACACATACACTCACACACACGCATACGCACGCACGCACACACGCACGCACGCACGCACGCAAGCACGCACGCACGCACGCACGCACACACACACACACACACACACACACACACACACACACTCACACACACACACACGTGTGGGCGCTCACACACGCATGTAGAAAACTATTACATGTGCGCTCATAACAATTAGATATGTGCGTACATACATAGCACATGGATGATGAAAATTAATAGCATATCGCACTGCATACATATGTGATATGAAGTGGATACAAACATATGCACGCTCACAACCATTAGATGCGCACACATACATGGCACATGGATGATGAAATAGCATATCGCACTACATACCTATGTGATATGAAGTGGATATAAACATATGCACAGACGGTGATGTAGCAATGATATACGAATATAAGGATGCATACAGCAACATATTAATTTAATTCGATGAGGACATGGGGAGAGGAGCTGGTTGGTGTTGCTGTGACAGGAACTGAGCAGTCATTGTGTTCAGCAACTGAACGGCAAAGGGATGTAGTGGGCTAGAAGGGTGTACTGACTGCTGTGGGATGTGTGTGACGGTGGGGGGTTGGAAGTGTAATGTGTTGGGTGGTGGCAGGAGTGTTGTGTTGTGAAGCGTAAGGTGGGCATTGTTTGGAGTTGGTGGATTGTAAGGGGTATTAGAGGGTGGTAGTTGTGCTGTGCTGGGAAATTGTAGCCAAGATGTGTTGTGAGGTTGCAGCTGAAATGTGTTTGGAGGTGGGGTGTGTTGGTTGCTGCTAGTGTGTGGTTTGGACATGGAAGGGGGTGATGTGCTATGTGGGTGGAGGGTGCAGGTCATGTTTCTGTACTCTTTACATTGCTGTTTGTCATTTCTATTCACTGGGGAAGAAAAGGAATACATGTGGGTGGGGGATTGTAGAAGGGGTTGCTTTGTAGGGCGTTGATGGCAACCTTGTATATTATATACACTGCGAGAGTTGGGATTATGGGGAGTGTTCGCTGGGAAATCAGTTTCATAGTTATAAGAGAACTATAAAATAGGCATTCTGGCTCACCCACCTCCGCCAGCTCCAACCGGCTGAAGCCGGTTTCGCTATTGCTCCGCCGGCTTACCCAGAATGCCTATTTTATAGTTCTCTTATAGTAAACACTTTACAAACATACATAATGTATAGGATTATCTGTTTTTAACACTAATTTAGAAAACTTTTGAGACTTAAGTTTTTGCTTAATCCTTCGTTTTTCTTGATCGTTTTCAATAACATCGTTTTCTTTCATACATTTATCAAATGCGTCTCTATCTTTCATGTGAAATAAAACCACTGTCTTTAACTGTTCTCTAAAGTCTTTTAAAACTGAGTTATATTTTTGACATAAAATCCACACACTTATCCCAGCATGTCTTCCACTGAAAGCCAGTTTCGGCCGAACAGTCATCTATAATAAATAGTGTCTGCGTTCCCCAAACAGTCTGTACTACCAGTCGGTTGACTGTCAGCTTTTTTGCAAGACCAAGACAACACAATTATAACGACGCAGTAAGTCAGCAGGCCGAGCGTCCTGTTTACAAACTGTGTGTCTCCCTATGTTCTGACCTAAAAATCAATAAAACACGCCTCGCGCGCCTACTGCGTTTCTTCTCTCACCGGGCTCGCGGCGCGGTCTGTCCGCACAGCGGGCGTGCGCTAACACGTTCTTTGCTATAGCGTGAGCTGCCTCTTTCTCTGTTCTTCATCGCGCTTAACTAGTAGTTGCAGGCCAGCCCGACAACGAATCACTGCACAGCGCCCACGCACATCCTGTTCAGTCACAAAGCAAGTGGCTGACATATCAAATGAGAAGTGGTCCTACCAGTTCCACTTTTCGCCCCAAGTCCTTAATTAAGTCACCCCAAGTCCTTAATTAAGTCACCCCAAGTCCTTAATTAAGTCACCCCAAGTCCTTAATTAAGTTCTTAATTAAGTCACCCCAAGTCCTTAATTAAGTTTCCCCAAGTCCTTAATTAAGTCACCTCAAGTTCTTAATCAAGTTACCCCAAATTCTTAATCTAGTTCTTAATCAAGTTACTTTAAGTTTTTAATCAAGTTACCTCAAGTTCTTATCAAGTTCTTATTTAAGTTTTCATCAAGTTGTCATGAAGTCATTATCAAGTTCTTATTCAAGTCACTTATAATTATTTATTAAGTTCTTGAAATATTACTGCATATCAAATGGATCAAAATGATCTTTTGTTGTTGGCGGTTCTGGTATTCTTTTTTGTTCAGATTTTGTATTTAGTGGCTGTGATTTTTTGGGCTGCTTTGGTTTTTGCTGTCTTTCTTTATATGTTTTATAAACGTAATAACCACCCCCACCAACAGCAATGACGCCAAAAATGCTAACTCTTTTAATCCAAATAATCCATGATGATGTTGCGGGACTTGAAACAACTTGTTCTTGTTGTGGCTCTGGCACAACTGGTGTTTTTTCATTATGAGTTACATTCTGTGCTCGGAACATTAATTTTTTTTGTTTGTTCCACTCTGCTAATTTTTTCCCTGCTGCAACGCGCCCAGGATGAGGAGGCTTTTTACTGGTCACTTTCTCCATCAATGTTTTCTGCTGATTTTCTGGCTCGGTCATTTTTAAGGGAAATAAAATCTATATGATTAAACGTAATTAATCCCATGATTAATGGCGATAACAATGTTCCAAATCTGTAATATAGATCACATCCTAGAGACTCTAATGACTTTGTTAAAACGGGATCCTGTGTTAAATCATACATAAAATCTTGTTCAGAATCAATGGGAGCAAATCTACTAACTAGTTTAGTGTACAAACTAAGAACCGTTTGTCCAACACTTTTTACCATTCTTGACCCCAGTTGCGTTTCATACCTGTTGTGATACTTTACAATGTCTTGTGGCGACATCTGTTGTATCTGTTCTATGCTGAATTCATTTCCAAGGTACTGTTTTGTTTTTCCACACGCCGCCAAAGAATACAGCCTTTCCTTTTGGCGCATAACAGCTTGGTCATCAACTTGATCATTTGTAATCATAAGTTCAGGAACGTTTAGGCTGCCCTGAAGCTGTAGTAGATCATCGCAGTTCATGTTTTATTAATAATTATAATTATTTTATTTTTTAAAAATGAGCACCGAAAAAACTATTACTAACCTTGTATACCATTCTGCTGTTATTGGAGGCCTAAGTGTAGGATACACAATGCTTGGTAAAAGCCTGTTAAAAATAAAACCAGCAGATCTTGGCAAACTAGACTTTGAAGACTCAGCAAAGCTGATTGCTGTTATTACAGCTTCATTTGCTACGAAAGATTTTCTAGTTAAGCAAGGAATAATTCCAGACAGTATCAATATGTAAAAAAAATACATTTATAAAAATGGCTTCACTCGTAATGATGATTGGTGGCGCTGTGGTTAATGCGCTTGCTTTTAGCGGAAGTAATTACGCATTTAGTAAACTACAAAATAACAATGAGAGAAAAAGACATAACAGAGCTATGGAGCAACTAGCTGCTGCACAAGACACCTATGAAAAGCAAAGAATGGAGCAGTTAGATTTTATTAACGACAGACTTAAACAACAGGGACATGCAGCTTACACATTTAAAGATGTTGACCAGGCAATAAAAGAATATTTTCTAGTAACAGGCCAGCAAGTTGAAACATTGCCCCCACCAAAATTCAGCGACTTTTATCAACCATCAGAAAAACAAAAGATGCAAGAAATATTGTTTATTGTCTTTGGCATGACCGCTGTGTATTTTGTTGCACATAATATTGGCTGAATAAAAAATGAACAAGATCTATTATTCGCCAAAAGGATATTGGAAGGGAATAACAGCAATTAAAAAGTTAAGCCAAGCAGCGGGTGTCAGTGAACAAACAGCAAAGGAATGGTTATCTAAACAAGCGATTTGGCAAATTTATCTACCAGCGCCTAAACGAATACAAAGACCACACTTTGTGAATATAACTCCAAACGACACCCATCAAATGGATCTTCTATATTTACCCCATGATACGATTAGACGAAAAAGATTTAAGTACGCACTTACAGTCATTGATATAGCTTCAAGATACAAAGATGCTGAACCATTAACACAAAAGAGTGCTTCTGCTGTTGCTGTCGCTTTACAACTGATATATCAACGAGGCCCGTTAACTTATCCTCGCATGATTCAAGTCGATGATGGAAAAGAATTTAAAGGTCAAGTAAATCAATTATTGTTAAAACATAGAGTTACCATTAAAAGAGGCATTCCAGGAGTTCACAGATCACAGGGTTTGGTTGAAAACTTTAACAAACAGTTATCTGAAAGACTTTTCTCCTACCAGTATCACAGAGAGCTGATTGACAATTCTCGCAACACAGAATGGGTAAAAAGACTGCCCTCAGTTTTGCGCGCAATGAATAATGAAGAATTTAAAGGTTTAAAACCAGTACAAGCAATCAGAAAACAAACAATAAATGTTGTTGAAGGAGAGTCTTCATCAAGCAAACTATTACCATTTGGTTTGAAAGTAAGGTACCTTTATTCGCCGGGAGAAGCAGAAGGGGACACTCGCATCAGGGCAACAGATCCAGTTTGGAGTGTTGATCCATATGAGATAAAAAAAATTGTGAAAATGAATCCACCCGTGTATTATTTACGAGAAACTGACACAACAAAACGGCCGGCCCCTCAAAGATCTTTTGTGAAGGAAGAACTGCAGATAATCCCTCCAGACACAGTTCCAGTCGCTTAATTATTTTTTAATTTAAATTAAAATGGCGGCAAGAATGGAAAAGGAAGAATCCTTACGTAAAATGGCACTGGAAGCAAGAATGGTGAAGGAAGAGTCCTTAGAAATAATGCGAGAAATATTTGATTATAATCTTGCTATTAGACTAATATTTAAGAAGATTGATTATGCCATGCTAGACAAAACCTCAAATTTTGATTGGGAATATATTAAAAAAATTCGAGCGCATTTAGCAGTAATGAAAAATAATTTGGTTGAATTGGGTGATGATATAGTTAAGCTTAACGAACTGTTTTAATCTACGCAAATACATTTGGGTTTAAAATGGAAGCTCAAAGGGAAATGGCAGAAATGACAAAGGAAAAGTCTTTAAAATTAATGCAAGATTTATTTGAGTATCAGTATATCATTAAAGAAGTATTTGAGAAGATTGACAATCCTTGGCTAGAACAATCGCCAGACAATCGCTTTAAACCCCAAAGCTTTTATTTTGATTTATGGGTATGGGAACATGAATATTGCGAAATGACAAAAAAAATTAAAGCACATCTAGCATTAATAAATAATATTAATTTTGCTAAATTAGATGATGATATAATTGAACGTGCGATTGCTGAAAAATATAAGCCCATATGATTATACTATTCTCCAATGCCCGATTGCATATGAAAACTCTGGATTAACAAACACACGTTTTGTGTTTGTTCTATCTAATGACTTCTTTGTTACAACAGTTGTGTTGATCTCATGTAGATTAGATCGTAGTTTTACGTTGTCATGATGAAAAGTCTTATTGTCAAACAATGCTTTTTTATAATTGTCATGGGATATGCTTGATTGCACAACACTACGAGATATTCCCTTTGCTTTTTTAACAACTTTTTTTTGGCTTGAAAGACTGTACATTTTCGACCTCAAACCAACAAACTCCTTGATCACACCTCCAGATAATTCATCCTTCATCTTTCCTAAAACCTTCTTGTTAACAGTTGAATGCAAAGGTGAATCTTTAGGGTAATCAGATGTGTCGTACCATCCAGCATGCCCTTTAGCCACTTCTAATTCCATGTCTTTATAGATATCTTCAGTAGGGATATCGATTACAAAGGAATCTGTATCTGTGTACAGAACTCTGGACTCAGGATACAAGGGTTTAAAGTAGTCGTAAAGAAATTCTAACATCAAAAGCTTCGACAGCTCTAAAACAGTAAACCCAATAAAAACGGGCTTGTCCAATTTGACTTTCTTTTTTTTCATCATTATGCCAAAAAGCTGATCATGAAATCTTCTGAAGTCCTGATAATTTGGTTTTGAAGTCAACTTAATTGCAACGTTTTCTCTGGTGACCAATCTAACATCTTTACGCTTGTGCGGATTTTCCATAGTCTTTCCAAAACAGCTGTTGTTCATCAACTTGAAAAAGTCTTTTTCTGAAGCATCTGCGGATTTAGTTCTGAGATCAGTGTTCTTCATGATGTATGGTTTCATGAACTGTTCTTGATCAAAAGCAATTATACGATGAACAGCTGTCAACTTTAAACCATGTCTTAAATAAAATTGAAGAAGTCTGTAATGACAGACATAATTTTTTTTGTCACGAAGATTAGGCACAAGTTTAGGCGGTTCTGTCATTGCTATCTTTAGACTTTCTGCCGCTAATGGATAGTCATTATGGTAATCATGAAGTTCATGAGGATATTCTAAATCAACTTCTAGAATGAGACCTCTTTTACGATCAGCTTCTAGAGTAGGTAGCCATTTTAAAAACTTTTGAATGTCTTTGAGTCCTGTGTACATTTTAAAGTTGCGTAATGGAAGTGATTGCGCCATTGCCCATCCATACAGATTGTTTGCATCTAAATACATGAGATAGTTAGACCTTTTACTTGGATCATAGTCGTCCAAGTATTTGTTGTTTGCTTTACAGTAATGGTGCGACGCCATACTGATTCCCCCACGCAATCCGTTTTCAATCATCTGAAGCATTGGCAGGTTAGACAATAAATCAATTTGTACTCCAGTAAATTTTAAGAAAGCGTCCCAGCTCATCCCGGGCGCAGAAATGTAATGCGCGGGATCCAGGCTGTAATGTTTCATGCAGGTCTTCCTATAATTTTCAAAGACGTCCGCCAACAAACAGGTATCCGCCATTAAATAGGAATCATGATAGTCTCCCATCGTTTTACACTCTAACTTCTGCCACGCATCTTGAGCATGCTGGTAATCAGAATCACTGATGTCCTTTCCTCTAAGACTAGAAAAGAACGCGCCTTTAGGCGGAAGTGTATCTTCGTCAAACCTTTGCCAACTGTTCATGTACTCATAAGGGTAAACGCCCTTTCTAACAAGAGTTGGGTCAAAATATTCTTCTGTTATTGGGCAGGACTTTAAGGACATAGCCAGTGACTCTAATGAACCCATCATGTGTTGCATAGAGTCGTAGAAAGACATGTTATTTAAAGTGAAACACATGTACTTTTCTGATGACTGCGCAATGCATGACACCCTAAAGGCGCTGGTTACTGCTTGCATTATAAGGTGAGAGTCGTAACCTCGCAAGTTGTGAAAGAATATAGGCAGCTTCCATGTCTTTGGTTCAAACTTTAGTTGAAGATTGCATTTGTTATGTGCTGCTCCTCTAAACTTTCCACTAATGTGATCATGGTCTCTTACTGTTGGATTCTCTGCGGTGGCAACCAAGGCCGCCCCACAAATCCAACAGTGAGTGGCTGAGTCATACTGTTGTTGGTCTTCAGGCGTCATTATGATTTCAGATAAGTTTAGATTATTAGAACAGGCATTACGCACTTGCTGCATGCGTTTTAAGAAGTATTTTGCAGCATTTGGTCCTCTGTATAATTCTGGCTTTGAATGGGCGCCATCCGACCTAACAATGATGAAGGCAAATGAGCAAATCTGATGATTACTCATTAAGACTGTTTTAGGAAGTTTCTGTGGGGTTGGTCCTTCATAAGGAACAATGAGTGATTCGAAGTCTGCGTAAACAACATATGGACTAGTTTGCAACCGTTTCCAGTTCTTAAAACTAACTTTACTGCCTTCTCCGGGCGTAATTAGTTCTGTATCACAGTCAACTGGGCTAATACAATGTTTTACATGTTCGCTCGCAGCTTGAACGGACGGAATTCTTGTTAAACATTTTCTACAAAATTCTTGTTTGCTATGTTGTTTTGTAGTATGCACTAGTAATCTACTCATTGTGCGTATTAGAGTGTAGTGCAACCCATTAAGGCTTTGCATTAGGAGTAAGTCTACATGACTCCTGGTTGGTTCGCCTATTGTTGGACTGTTCTTTGACACTCTAATTGGCAGAAGGTTGGTTTCTTCAGACCATGTGTAGACATTAACAGTTATTGGTGGATTTTGTTTTTCAAACTGATCAATTTTGTCTACAGCCATAGGAAATTCAAGGCCGTTAAAGTTAAGATTATTGGCCCACTGTAAATAGTTAGATACTCTCTCTGCATTTTTGGCAACGTGATGCAGCCTAGCAAGAACGCACCACATAAAACATTTGTCGTCTGAATTTTTTATGTTCAAAACTGCTTTCTTTGCAACTAATGTTGCAGGCAGTGGAATGTAAGACTTGCCTACAATCGGCTCATACTTAGCCTGTCTTAATCTGATGTCTAGGACTTCACCCTCTGACCAACCAGAGCCTCTCATTTTAGCTGCTTCAGAGGCTTCATTAAACTGTGTAAGAAGTTGATCTGCCCAACCGGGTGTTAAGTCATTATAAGAAAGAATAGTCTGTTGTTTAGTTGAGACCCAGACTTCTAGATTTTCTTCGTTTATTGTTATATAGTCAATTAAAACAACTACCCTTACTTTAACTGGAGGGTTTATTGTTAGTTTACTTGGAACTTGAGAAATTGCATGCACAACGCTTGCCTGTACGTTTGTTGGATCAATAACTTCTAAAACGACCTCATTTAAAGCTTTTGACAAACGCTCTTCCTCGAGCATTGCTTCAAACAATTCATCTGAACCTTCATATATCTTATCCATGTTGAGCTTCTTTTCTAACTCAAAATATTTATTTAAATCAAAAAAAAAAAAGTTAATCAGAATCAATATCAACGGTCTTTTTGTGCTTGGACTCATAAACTAAAGTATAAACGCCCTTTGGGGTTGTTAATGTGAGCTGTTTAGAACAGAGTTTAATGTCTCGTTTACTTTTTTTAAACATTCCTTTTTTATCTGGTCGGTGTCTGGTTGTTGAGAAAAAGTTGCCCTTGCCTTTCTTTGAAGATCAAACTTTTGTCTTTTGTAGTCCTCAAAATCAGCCTGTAGGCGACTAAATTCTTCATCCGTGATGTTCGAGTCAGCAAGTGCTTTATTTATTGTCAGTTTGAAGGAACTAAGTTTAGCTGTTATTAGTTGAACCATAGCTGTGTGCTTTTGGAGTTTAGCTTTTATTTTTTTGCTGACAGCACTTACAGCCAATGAACACAGGCCAAGAGTTAAAGACAAACCACCTAGAGGTATAGCTACCGGTGCACCTACGCCTGTTGCTAAGAGACCTACACTTGTTCCTGCTGATAGAGCACTAGTGATCGATGCTCCAGTATTAACATATGTAACAGCATTAAAGACAGCAGAATACCTTCGTTTGGTTTTACTGTATTTTGAAAGGTCCTGCTCTAGTTTTTGTTGCATTTGTGTAATGTTGGTTAATCTGAAAGTTTTTATGTCTACAGCAGCAGCTATCTCTTCTTTGGGCACTTTTGGATAAGTCGTAACAGACATGCTTTTTTAAAATAAAAATAATTTAGTATTGGATATCTTTCAATCTGTTATCTTGAATATTCAGCTGCGCATCATATATTAAAAACAAATGTACATTAAGTGGTTTATCACTCTCTTTTTCTTTATCAATTTGAATGTTTATTACGTCTTTAACTGTTCTCCCACTCCCATGCAACTGATTATCTTCTGTTGACCTTAGGTCAATCCATAAACCGTATTTCGTTGTTAAATATTCATCAAGTCTAACACTGTGAAGGTGTAGATCTTTAGACACAAGGTCTACTGTTGGATTTCTACACCTCCCGCCTCCAAACAATTTTCTTATTTCATCAAAATGATGATAAGGTTTAAGCCCGCTACCGTAGACTTGGTTAGGACTACCCTCAATTGAACATTGTACTTTAGTTATTTTAGGATTAATAAACTTTTCACTTTGTCTTTTGAATGGTTCTTCATCTTCACACAGCAATAAAATACCTTTAAGGGATCTTGCTGCAGCACTAAAACTAAAGTTCCATATTGTGTCTGCCCTGCTTTTAGGATATTTTGAATGATGAATCACTCTTTCGTAATATATTGCTAATTTTGACTGATATTGTTGCTCAATCAGCCTTGCTAAGTTAGGGTTGCTAACAATGTCAAACTCTAACGAGATGTCGAAAATGCTGTACTTGGAATCAGTGTCTGTAGATTTAATGACACGTTTGTATTCATTAAAAGTTAGTTCATATGACAATCTGTCTTTTAATGCTCCTTGAAAGTATGGCGCATGCGCTTTTAACAACTCAAAATCTAAGGGTATGGAAAAGCGATTTCCATAAGCAAAACTTACAGCTTCATACTTGTTACCGTCTTTAGCATCTTCGGCGTCTATTCTGTGTTTTAGTGCTTCGTTATTTTCGATTCCTTGAAACGCAAGATCGGCCCTTTCATTATCGGTTAGCCATAGATCAGAATAGATTAGAAATATGTCTGCATTGTGTAAAGAAAATATTTCTTGCCCCTCAAGTTTTATAGAAATTTTCTTAACGATTGCCCGTCCCAGATTCTGTACAACTGTCCTGTTTACGTCTGTTGCTGAATCAAGTTCTATTTTAAAAGTAAGCCGTGCAGATCCCGGCACAATCACTTCATCTGCTCCTAGGTCTGGAAATTTGACAGTAAGAATCTGATCTGAATCAATAGTAGATGGATTATTTGGAACAATAATATTCTGTTTATTTCCCTTCACGCCAAAGGGCTCTTTCAGTCTTCTATGCGGGTCAAGAATCGAACCATATGCTTGTGACATTTTTTTTATAAAACAAAATAAAAAGTTAATTATTTAAAAACATGGCAGAAGAAGATTATGATGTTTTTGATCCTGGAGACGACATGAGTGAAATGACGCCTTTGACACATCCATTACAATCATTGCGGCGTGAATTAACAGAAAGTAAGGTCAAATCATTTTATCAAAGTTTAGGCCAAGAACCTCCCGAATTTATAGACCCTAATGATTTTGAAACAAAAGATGACCATTTGTTTGTGAAAAACGAGCAAGGACAACTTGTTCAGCTTACAACTAAACCAGACCCATCAAAGTTTTTAGCAAAGACTACAATTAGACAAAGGCTCAGTGTGAGCGATCAAAATCGCCTTGGCATTGCTAAACCGCGAAGATTAGACAGTGAGGCAGTTGCTAAACTTCAAAACACACTACAAGAACTCCCAACAGAAAACCAAATTCAAAACATACCCCTTAAAGATTTAAGCCCAACAGCAGACGAAATAATAGAAACCAGTTTTTCAGAAGAAACAGTATTAAAAACTATGCACGATCCGCCGCTACCTATGAGAGAAATAACGGCCCTTGATCATGCTTTGAAAAGCATCAGAGGCGAATTAACAAACAATTTAGCAAAACTGGGTGAACTAGATGAGCATATAAAAAGAGAAAAAGAAAAACTAGTTGAGGCTGATGACCACAACTTAGGACCTGGTGTTAAAGAAAGAATAACACAAAGACTAAAAGATCTTGAACAAGAGAGATCAGCAAGACTAGAAGTGCTGTCTACTAACCGAGAACAATTACGAACTCAAGTGAGCAGAATAAGAGAAACTATCCAAAGAATTTTATATGAAGACACAACGCTAGCAGAACGAATAAGAACACTGTTTAGAGAGCAAGGTGTCACATTAGCAAGTGTTATAACAGCCTTAGGATTTGCAATAAGTACACTGGTGTTGGCTATTACAGGCGGCGGTGGTGGGGGAGCAGTGCCTCCGCCACCATCTCCTCCACCTGATAAATCATGGGTAAAAAAACAACTTGATCATCTTGCAAGTTTATTAAAAAAATTAGCCAGTAAGGCAATAGATTCTTTGCCTGGTATAATAGGAGGGATCGTTAGCTGGCTTTTGTCTGCCGCAAGTAAAGTAGTTGGCTTTATGGCCGAGCACTTATGGGCATTAGTTGTCTTAATAGTTGGGTTACTCTTTAGTAAGATAAAGACTAAGTAATCCTAGGGCAGTTAATCCAATAACAAGTGCCGTCTTTTCATATTCATGGGGGTCGCTTTTATTCACCATGAGATTGGTTGGGGTGGGGTTTTGAGGGGGGTATTGGATGGGTTTTGGGGCCTTGGGGATTGGTGGGGATTCTTTTTTTATTGCTATTGCTGGCTTAGAATTTATGTCGTTTTTTCGACCTTCTCTTCTTTACCAGCCACAAGGATTTCATTATTATAGTTTATTATTGTTCCTATCTGGAGTCTGAGGTCAGAAGGCAGCATGTATAAACCAGTGCCGACAGCAAAGTCTACTTTCGATCTTGCAAATTGTAAAACATTTTGGTACCTTTTAATACTTGAAGGCAAATCAATTGCAGAATTAATAGAATCCTCTAAATTTGCTAAGTACTGTTTTTGGGCGTCAAAGCCAGTAGAAGGATCAATTATGTTTGATCCGTTTGTGCTTGCGAACCTAGCAAACACCAAACATAAGTACGGAATAGAGTCGTTTATTCGTTCTATTCCCGCTTTTGTTAGACCCTTAGAAGTATCCAAAATAAATGTTGTCCATGCTGTTTTATGCTCTTGCTCTATGGACCCGAGGTGAACAGTTGTGCCTGAAGAGAAAGATGTGTAAGGAGGATTCCAATCATAGTTATACTTTCTGTGCACGCCCCAATAATAAAGAGTGCCTAAACCATGATTAAGATCCAACTTTTGTCTAAAGTCTGTCTTTGGGTCAATATCAAATTCGTTACAGATCCTTTCAAAAGCCTTGTAATCTATTCTGTTGCTGAATGGATTAAACGTTTTGTCATTTGGTAATGGCGCTTGCAGTTCAGATAAAATACGTCTGAAGGTGTAATAAAAATGAAATCTATACACTGACCTCACCAAAGGATCAGGATGATTTAAATGATCAGCATACGACACTCCACACCCAGTTGATGCACAAAACACAGCAAAGTTTAACTGGTTCTGATAAAACTGCATCGGATGACTGAACCACACTTTCGCGATGTAGTCTTTTTTAATAGGAGGGTTAAGATAACGATCCAATGGAGTACTAACCTTTACTTGAAAGGCGTCAGACTGAGTCACAGAAATGTTGAGGGTATCAGTTGTTATATCTTTAGGACTGTAGTGCGGTCCAACAGAATATTTTGCATTAGTATATTTGAATGCACTCATTTTTAAATTTGTTTTAAAAATGTTTGTAACAATAACAACTCAAGACAGTCCTTCGTTTTTAGAGTATGCTATTGATAATAACTGCGGAACCCAAAGGGTTGCACTCCATGAAATTTTTTACAAAGTCGTATGGTTTAATATAACTGAATCCAAGAAGAATAATTTAATTCGAAAACTTGACAGAAGAGGAGACGTAATTAGCCAGTTAACCATACCTGATGGTTATTACGGGTTTTGCTCGCTAAAAGAAGCAATGAGTAACTTCGACATTACTCTCAAACTTAACAATGCAAATTTGAAAATAATGTTGACATTCAAACCTGAAAAAGAAGTAGTCCATTACTTTTTTGGTGTAGAGCTAGCTAAAATGTTAGGCTTTAAAACCAATCAAGTCTATCATAAATTTAGAGTTGCACCAGACGAAACTACTTTTGAGGGAGAATATCCGCTCGATCTTGCATTACATTCATTACTCTATGTTCATTTGGACGAGCTGAGCACTGATGAAAACTTATATGATGGAAGGCCCTCAACTGTTTTAAGAGCTCTTCCATCAGGGAAAGCTGCATATTGCGATTATGAAATTATACGATTCCCTAATTTACAGTTTAAAAGATTAGCTTGTGGGAGGGTCGGATCGTTTAATATAAAAATCAAAGACCAAACAGGAAAAGTCGTCAAATGTGACAGCCTGCACATTGTTTTAGAAATAAAATAATACGTTGTTTTAAAAAATGTCACGTGGACCAGACGATTCGGGGGTCACATTAGCGCCTGAGAGGTGTGTAACTTTAGAATTAAAAGACCTTGCAGACGTTGAGGACTTTGAACAAAACGGTGAGATAGGCACTTTATATGGTTTTGAGTACACTAAAGATGGTTATTATAAGCGCAAAGAGGTTGACGACAACAAAAG
The DNA here is from genome assembly GCA_033310375.1 of Conus canariensis. Classification (NCBI taxonomy): domain Eukaryota; kingdom Metazoa; phylum Mollusca; class Gastropoda; order Neogastropoda; family Conidae; genus Conus; species Conus canariensis. Next base: position 135,142 of record JAMYXO010000044.1, on the reverse strand, counting down.
GTTTCCTAAACTAGAACAACTACGCAATCTAGAAGCAAATAATACAGGTCAGTATGAATATAAAATAGTTCGAAAAACTGACAACAAATGGCACTTAGAACCATATTTAGAATGGGACATAAAATTTGAATTCGTAAGCCCATTTACATTTTTTGACCGTCAAAAAAGTTTCAGAAAAGCATTGAACTCTGGCCCTTTACATGTAAGTCTTATGCCAGAGGACAACAGTCGGAAAGAGATCGAAATAAAGAAGTTTGGGAGCAAACAGTACATCCTCCACAGAAGAGAATCAGTTTTGAAGGAAGCTACTACAAAAGTACAGTTCTTTCCACGCACGTTATTAGGAGACACGTTCACAATGATATTTGAAATTTCTGTCTTAAAAGATGTGGGGAGGAATGGAGCTGTGGGTGTCAGCGACAACCTTATGGAAGGAATTCTTATTAGCTGGCAAAACTTGGACGTTGACAATCTTAAAGTTACTGTTGTGGTTCGTCACGATGGTGAAAATTTTAAGGTCGTAACAACAAGCAACAAAATCAATGTTAGTCTTAATAGAAACAATCTGACAAAACTGAGTTGGATTAATCTGACACATTTAGACCTTATAAGATTTTATTGTACTGATCAAATTTTGACGGATAGTATGATAACAACACTAACTGGTGTAAATTAAATTCTGTTATAAAACTATGGAGCAAACGACTTTGGTGTCAATGCCGATGTTAAACTTTATGATAAAAACCCCTCATTGTTCATTGATTTGTGGACAGACTGGTTGTGGAAAAACAATATTTGTCCTCGACCTATTACAAACAGTTTATCGTTATAATTTTGATCATATAGTAATTTTCTGCCCAACACTTAAATGGAACAAAGCATATCACGACAGAAGGTTTATATGGACGGATGATGAAATCTATTTAGTTGATCCTAGCAATAAACTTAGCGAGTGCTTAGAACATTTTTTTAAACTGTTTGAGGGAACGCAGACATTATTTATTATAGATGATTGTTCGGCAGAAAAGGATATAGTCAAAAAAAGAAACGCTTTGTCAAAACTGGCTTTCAGTGGAAGACATGCTGGGATAAGTGTGTGGATTTTATGTCAAAAATATAACTCAGTTTTAAAAGACTTTAGAGAACAGTTAAAGACTGTAGTTTTATTCCACATGAAAGACAGAGACGCATTTGATGAATGTATGCGTGAAAATGATGTTATTGAAAACGATCAAGAAAAACGAAGGATTAAGCAAAAACTAAAGTCTCAAAAGTTTTCTAAATTAGTGTTAAAAACAGATAATCCTACACATTATGTATGTTTGTAAAGTGTTTACTATTAGAGAACTATAAAATAGGCATTCTGGGTAAGCCGGCGGAGCAACAGCGAAACCGGCTTTAGCCGGTTGGAGCTGGCGGAGGTGGGTGAGCCAGAATGCCTATTTTATAGTTCTCTTTATAACTAGGTGGACTGTTGGTGGTCACTGGGGCGTCTTGTGTTGCAAGACGGTCCCTTCTTGCTCTTTGTGAGGTGGGCCTGATGTAGTTGGAGGCTTGGGTCTTGTAGTTATTAGTGGGACAGATGTTGGAGGCAAGGACTTTGCAGCCATATGAACTGGGACGTAGTCTGTCTCGGTACATGGCTTTCTTTGGCGCCCCAGATCTGGCGAGGAAGGAGGGGGTGTTATCTAAGTAACTGATTCCCTCTTGACGGCAGGAGAGGCGAAGATTGGCCGTGGATCGTGACGCCATGTCCTTAAGGGGGTGTTGACCAAGGGGAGGAAGAATGGAGGAGGCCTGCAGTGAAGCACTGGGGGACGCTTGCCTGAGTAGGTGGATTAACTTAACCCAGTCTGCTACAGGCACTGGCCTTTCGTCACAATACAAAGAGAGAGAGAGAGAGAGAGAGAGAGGGAGAGAGAGAGAGAGAGAGAGAGAGAGAGAGAGAGAGAGAGAGAGAGAGAGAGAGAGACCCACACACGGTGACACACACAATGAGTGAATGACACACACGTGTACACTTCTTGTTCTTCTAAACGCAAGTGTGCGATTGGCAGCATGCGCCAGAATAATCCACTTTCATCCATGTTGAAGATATCTTTTTTCTCCTAGTTTTTAAGCGTGGGCAACAGGACATCACTAACCCAATGATCTGTGATCGATTCATCTACACTGTTCCTTTCTCCACTTACTTTTCTGTAGGAAATATTGTGGCGTATGTTGAAGCGCCTAATCCAACCTTCAGAACATCACCCCTCTGTCAAGCCCAGATCTTTGACAAACTGTTCGGCTTTTGATTTCAAAATAGTGCCGGAGACAGGCATGCTGTTCGCCCTTGTTTTCTTGAACCAGTCCAAAAGGGCATTCTCAATCTCGGGCTGCGTTGCACGTCTGTCATGTTTGCGTTTTGAAATGCAGTCCCCCTTATCAAATTTTTCCTTCAAACTTTCCCTGTTTTTCACAATCACACTAACTGTTGCTTTAGAAATTCCAAACTCAAGGGCTAACTCGCTTTGCTTCTTGTTGTTTTCTTCAACTTGTTTGATTAAATCTATTTTTCTTTTCAGTGACAGAGTCACACGTTTGTGCGCCATTGTTTTGTCAAAGGGAAAACTTGGGACCAGGACCAAGAAAAAACGTTTACTGTAAGCAGTTGTTTACTATTACCGGCGTTTACTATTTGCGGAGTTCACTATAACAGCATGTCAAAGGGAAGTAACTTTCATTAAAAAAAAGTTTACTATAGCCGGCGGTGGGAAGCTTCAGGGACTTGAAAATGAGTTTACTATAAAGGACGTTTATTATTTCCGATGTTTACTATTTCCGGCTAAAATTAACAGAGACTATGAAGGCTTGGGACCGGGACCAAGAAAAACGTTTACTATAAGCAATTGTTTACTATTTCCGGCGTTTACTGTATCAGGAGTTCACTATATGTGTTGAGTAGGTGGAGGGAGGGGGAGGAGGAGAATCGGTTGATCTTTACTGTCGTTTTGTTGTTGCTTAGTTGCTGAGTGTTTTTTTTTTTCTTCATTACTTTATTTCAATAGTAGTATTTGTTTTACTGTCATGTTAATTTGTTTTTATCTATTCCATGTTTTCATGTAATGTCAGGTTGTATTGGTTGCTGTGTTATTGTTGCTTTATCGTAGATCTGTTTGTTGTATTGTTGTTTTGTTAGTGGTCTGTCTGTCTGTATGTCTGTCTATCTGTCCAGGTTTTTGGCGATATTGTACTATCTGTTTCTTGTTTTGTTGTTGATGCTTTTTGTTATTGTTGTCTGCTTGCATATTTTTCTAATTTGCTCACGCGCGTGTGTGCGTGTATGTGCGCGCGCGCGTGCGTGCTAACGTGCGCGCACACGAGTGTGTGTGTGTGTGTGTGTGTGTGTGTGTGTGTGTGTGTGTGTGTGTGTGTGTGGTAAGCGTGTGTCTGTGGCTGTATGTGTGTGTATGTGTACGTACGTGGGCAAGCTGCTCTGTTGGCAACAATAATAACCTTTAAACTCATGTGCTTTTAAAAGCAGAGAGAGAGAGAGAGAGAGAGAGAGAGAGAGAGTCACTTTCCAACACAGTATCTTGCATGCATAATGCAGTGTAAATGTACATTACATGCATGGCACAATACAAAGGCACATTGCATGCATGACACAATACAAAGCACATTACATGCATGACACAATACAAAGCACATTACATGCATGACACAATACAAAGGCACATTACATGCATGACACAATGCAAAGGCACATTACATGCATGGCACAATACAAACGCACATTACATGCATGGCACAATACAAACGCACATTACATGCATGGCACAATACAAACGCACATTACATGCATGACAATACAAACGCACATTACATGCATGGCACAATACAAAGCACATTACATGCATGGCACAATATAAAACACATACCATGCATGGCACAATATAAAGCACATTACATGCATGGCACCATACAAAGCACATACATGCATGACACAATATAAAGCACATTACATGCATGGCACAGTACAAAGCACATTACATGCATGGCACAATACAAAGGGACACGACATGCATAACACAATACAAAGCACATTACATGCATAACACAATACAAAGCACATTACATGCATGACACAATACAAAGCACATTACATGCATGGCACCATACAAAGGGACACTACACATGACACAATACAAAGGCACACTACACATGACACAATACAAAGGCACACTACACATGACACAATACAAAGGCACACTACACATGACACATACAAAAGCACACTACACATGACACAATACAAAGGCACATTACATGCATGGCACAATACAAAGCACACTATATGCAAGACACAACACAAAGCACACGACATGCTTGACACAATACAAAGGCATGTTGCATTCATGACACAATACAAAGGCACACTACACATGACACAATACAAAGGCACGTTACATGCATGGCACCATACAAAGGCACGTTACATGCATGGCACCATACAAAGGCACGTTACATGCATGACACAATACAAAGGCACATTACATGCATGAACAATACAAAGGACACGACATGCATGGCACCATACAAAGGCACGTTACATGCATGGCACCATACAAAGGTACGTTACATGCATGACACAATACAAAGGCACGTTACATGCATGGCACCATACAAAGGCACGTTACAAGCATGACACAATACAAAGGCATGTTACATTCATGACACAATACAAAGGCACACTACACATGACACAATACAAAGGCATGTTACATTCATGACACAATGCAAAGGCACGTTACATGCATGACACAATACAAAGGCACGTTACATGCATGGCACCATACAAAGGCACGTTACATGCATGACACAATACAAAGGCATGTTACATTCATGACACAATACAAAGGACACTACACATGACACAATACAAAGGCACATTACATGCATGACACAATGCAAAGGCACGTTACATGCATGACACAATACAAAGGCACGTTACATGCATGACACAATACAAAGGCACACTACACATGACAAAGATAGACAACAGACACAGTGTAGGACATAACATGGCATTGGACAAAATACACATCGTAGGACAAAGACACATGATACAGAACAGAGACACATAACATTACACAAAGACACATACCATGTGGCACACATACGACTTGTTAAAGAAACAAAATACAAGACAGACACGTAAAGACCATATATGACCTTTTAAAAGACCTTGTCTGACCTTTTTAAAAACCTTATGGGACCTTTTTAAGACCTTATCTGTCCTTTTTAAGACCTAATCTGACCTTTAACAGACCTTATCTGGCCTTTTAAAGACCTTATCTGACCTTTTAAAGACCTTATATGACCTTTCTAAGACCTAATCTGGCCTCTCCGTGTTTTCTTTCACCCATTTGGAGGACGACTGACTGTTCTGTCATAGAAATAACGCCTCGGTCCAATGGGAACAGGTCGACCTCAAGCTCTCGCCCCGTACCGGCGGCAGCGCAGATTGTTCTCTGTGTGAGTGTGTGTTTGTTTTTTTCCTTTTCGTGGGAAGGTGAAGATAATCAGAGTACACTGCTTTCCCTCCAAACACGTACATGCATGCGTGCGTGCGTGCATGCATGAATGTGTTTTCTATGTGTGTGTATGTGCGCGCGTAGTTGCATATGTTAGTGCCGGTCTGTTTGTCGGAGCATACAAGATTTCTTTTGTAATTACTTCCCTTGGAAGTGATGGTGGTGGACTTAGTTCGTAATGGAGCAAGAGTTACCGTACTTGTTCTTTTTAACTACTGTTTGCGTTACTGTCTCATTTAGGATTTTTCTTCAAATTAGAAACCAGAAATGATCAGAAGAAGCTTACACACCATTTTTTAAAGCAAAAGAAAGCATTGAATACGAGGAATGTTGCTAACAAAAAAGAACAAAACAACATAAAATATAAAAAAAGAAAGGCTGAGCAGGACTGAAATGATCTATGGTTCCTGTTTAAACCAACTTCACCAACGCAATATGATCTAAAACTACAGAAAGTAAAAATCATGTTCTTATAAATTTTCACTTGAAAACAATCGACAATTTCATCTGTAATATGTTTTGGGTTGATACAGTGTAATCATAATTGCCATTGGTGATAAGACGTGAAACCCATTATCAAAGACTATGATAGTGAAAGCAATAGTGGTAAGAGTGAATAACACGCGGGAGTCTTAACATTACTGTCTGCCACTTTACGTGTGCGAGCGCGCGCGAAATTATACTGTTCTTTCTGTGTGTGCGTCTATTATTAAAAGATTTATAAGGTTTTGAGCAGTGTAGAATTTTTTCTCTCCCACTTTTAACTCATTTCCTCTCTCATTCCTACTGAAAAAGGACAACGAAACTTTTCATCCAAACAGCACAACATGCCACCGGTACAATGAATTCTCATAAACAAAACTCCGTACAGAAAAGCGTGTCCTTTGTGACGAAGTTCACTGGTTCCATTCGTTGGTCTGCAAATAGAGCATGTAGACTTTAAACCAGCTTGTATGTGTGTGTGAGGGTGATTCCTTTTTTTAATTGTATCTGTTTTTCGGCACGAACATTTCTTATGACTCTGGCTTTGAACAATTAACAGTAAAAGGTGCTGTACATAAATCGTACGTATTGGACATATCATTATCGTTCAGTTCTGCATCATGATCATTTGGCGCTCAATTGAAGAAGAGAAGTGACTGTTCCTTCTTTGTGTTCATTGTCTGCAATGTTGTTTGTCTGGCCTGAAAGAAGACCACAGAGGTCGAAACGCGTCATGGTTTGTATTCTTCGTTTCGCTCCTTTTCATCTGGCGGAATTTTTTTTTCTGATAAGTTCGTTTTAAATTTCCACCTGCAGTCATCTCACTTTGAAACTAATTATTATCATTATTATTACCAGTGCCATTCTCTCAGCAATGGGCCTTATGTTTTCTCCCTGCGTCTGTCTGTTTGTTTATGTATGTCAGCGTCATTACGCACAAAAACAAACAAACACAAATAACCGTAAGCAGCTATTTGACTTGTAGGCAGGTGGTAAAGTGTGCACCCATGTCGTTGTGATGGTGTGGAGTGGTAGGCAGTGCAGGCGAAGACAGACTGATGAAGTCTTCCAATCGGACGACAGTGCAGGTTCCAAGACAAACTGCAAGCAGTTCCAGAAAGGTCAGCGTCATCAGACGGTGACACTCTCAGTGTTCCTGCTCAGCTGCCTGTATACAACGTAGCCCCGGACAATCTCATGACATTTCCCAGTACATTCATAGTGACTTCAATCAAACACCAGTGTTCATACCGTATGGAATGAGCAACAGTGCCATCATTTCAACCACCACCACAAGCTTTATACTGATCATGTACAGTGTCAAATTCCATCTACGCCCCCAATACAACAAACTTCTATTTGTTCATAAAGACCTATTTTTCTTTACCAATATAAACGGTGGAATTTTGTGGGGTTTGTGTTCTCTTAAGAAATACAAGAAGAAAGCATACTTGGTCTTTGTCAACGATTACTTCCCTTGGCAAAACATTCTTGTCATCTCTCTCTCTCTCTCTCTCTCTCTCTCTCTCTCTCTCTCTCTCTCTCTCTCTCTCTCTCTCTCTCTCTGTGCTGCTGCTGCT
>JAMYXO010000044.1:117500-122500 GCA_033310375.1 Conus canariensis | reverse complement strand
TTGACGCCTGTCACTGGTGGCAGTGTCAGTGGTGAGCGGGATGTTGACGCCTGTCACTGGTGGCAGTGTCAGTGGTGAGCGGGATGTTGTAGGTCACGGCAGTGAGCTGGTTCAATGTGTTGCAAACACGTGCGATAAATCTAGATAGATGTTGCGTTATACATACAACAGCACGCCTTGCCCTGCTTGCAGCATCTTTACATGAGAGAGAGAGACAGAGACAGAGAGACAGACACACACACACACACACACAGAGAGAGAGAGAGAGAGAGAGAGAGAGAGAGAGAGACAGACAGAGACAGGAACAGAAAAGAGAGACAGGGAGCGAGAGCGAGAGAGAGAGAGAGAGAGAGAGAGAGAGAGAGAGAGAGAGAGAGAGAGAGCCAAAAGGCAGAGGACTGACTATGGAGATGGCCCGCACAGCATAGGCAGATATATATATATTAAATATATACACACACACACACAGACACGCACACACACACACACACACACACACACACACACACACACACACACACACACAACACACACACACACACACACACACACACACACACCACACACACACACACACACACACACACACACACACACATTTCCGTTTCCATTGTCAGTCAACAATCTCTCTCTCTCTCTCTCTCTCTCTCTCTCTCTCTCTCTCTCTCTCTGAATCAGTACAAACGGCTGCCAGTGTCACATTCTTTAATCGATATGAGACTCCAGCTGTTCTCCAATCGTTTTGTCAAGAACGATTAAATACTAGAGATTCATTTAGCATCCCCTTGCTTGCTATTAATGAAGTTGGTTCCTTAATTTCAAAACTTAAAAATAAAAGCAATGGGTCCAGATAACTTAAATGCTTCTATACTCAAGCTTGCTCTACCTTACATTGTTGATACCCTTACGTATGTTTATAATTTGTGTATTGATCAGAATGTCTTCCCATATGGTCTAAAGGCAGCAAAAGTCATTCCCTTACCCAAATCAAGAGATCTCACTGATTTAAACAATTTTAGACCAATATCTCTTTTATCCGTTGTATCGAAACCTCTTGAGATGCATGTTCACAAACACCTAACTAAACATATGGAACATCACAAACTGTTCCACCCATTTCAGTCAGGCTTTCGTCGAAATCACTCATGCCGCACGGCCTTAACACACCTCTGTGATACATGGCTATCAGCCATCAACGAAAGAAAACTCACTGGAACTGTTTTCCTCGATTTTAAGAAAGCGTTTGATCTTGTAGACCACAACATATTATTATTAGAAAAAATGACTGCATATGTTCAAAATCCGACAGTAGTCACCTTCTTTCAGTCATATCTTGAAAACAGGACCCAGCGTGTTTACTTAAACGCTACTTATTCATCTGAAGGAATAGTCAGCTGTGGCATTCCACAAGGCTCTGTCCTTGGACCTCTTCTCTTCTGTATTTTTATAAATGACCTACCGATGCACATATCTCCAATGATGTCATCTGTGATCTGTTCGCTGACGATAGTTCTCTTCACTGTAGTGATACAAACATCATGTCTGTACAAATATCGTTACAACAAAGTATAACTGATGTCTTAGAATGGTGCAACCAAAACCGAATGGTCCTTAATCCGCACAAAACAAAATGTATGGTCCTAGCATCGAGACAGAAACATCAACGACAGCATCTTATGTTGAGCCTAAAAATGAGTGAAACCTTGATCGAGCAGGTTACCGAACACCGTGTCTTAGGCGTGATCATTGATGAGAACTTTAAATGGCAATCACATATAAATCATGTTTGCAAACAGTTGGCTCGCAATTTGTTTTTACTCAGTAAACTGTTATTATGTTGAACCACACATCCGGAAATTATTTTTTGAAGCCCATTGCCTTTCTCACATCAACTATGTGTCCACTGTCTGGAGTGGTGCCGGTGAAAATCACATAAAAAAGGTCAACTCTATGCATAGACGGGGAATTAAGCTGATTCTTCCCAACAAGTCTCTATCAACCACGGGCAAATTCGCAAAACTAATGATGTTACCACTGCAGAGCCAACTGACCTATAATAAGGCAGTACTAATGTTTAAAGTCCATGCAAACATGGCGCCAACATATCTTGCTGAGTTTATCCAAATGGCAACAACACGATATGATTCAAATAATTACATTTTACCACGTGTCCGCATTGATTTGTTCAAATCTAGTTTTGCATTTTTTGGTCCATCTGTGTGGAACTCTCTTCCTCCGTCTGCCAAAACATGTCAATCACTGCCGTCCTTCAAATCAGCAATACTTAAACATTTACTTGAACAATAAATCTAACCTTTTGATCATAGTCTCAGCGCCCTACCTTTATGCTTGCCTCTATATTAGCTAATGAAAATGTGTATGTGTATGTGTGTGTGTGGGGGGGGGGGGGGGGGGGGGGGGTGTGGATGTGGGTGGTGCGCGTGCGTGCGTGTATGTGTGGGCGTGTGCATGCATGTGAGCGCGCGCGGGTACGTGTCTAATTGTGTTTGTGCAATTTTGTAATGGATTTTTTTTAATTTTATAATTATTATTCTTATTACTATTGTTATTGTTAATATTATAATGTTGCTATATTCTTCATTGTTTCTGTCATTATCAATATGTGGTGTCTGTTTAGTTGAATGTTGTAGAATAGCAAGGACAGATTGGAAGAATAGGCACTGCCTAAAATCTCTATCCTTGAGTAATAAAGTTTTTGAGTCTTGACCTCTCTCTCTCTCTCTCTCTCTCTCTCTCTCTCTCTCTCTCTCTCTCTGTTTGTACTGCTCTGGGGGCCGTCTCCATAGTCAGTCATTCCGGTGCCTTTTATCTCTCTCTCTCTCTCTCTCTCTCTCTCTCTCTCTCTCTCTCTCCCCCCCCCCCCCCTCTCTCTCTCTGTGCTAGGAATAACAATTGATAACAATATTAGTTGGCAAGCTCACATAACCTCACTGTGCAGAAAAATTTCACAGAAAGTTTATCAACTCTCCAGAATCAAACGCTTCCTCGACCTGCATTCACGCAAGCTCTTTTTCCAGTCCCATATCCAATCATGCATAGACTATGGATCTACTCTATGGGACTCTGCTAGCGCTAACACCCTCAAACCATTGCTAAGCCTACACAAGCGAGCACTCAAATTAGTCCTCCTAAAAAGCAGTAGTCTTCTGGACTCGGACTATAAAAAGATTCAAGTTCTCCCCTTAAGTCTGAGATTAGAATACAACAAAGGGATCATAATGCACAAGATTGTGTCTGGAAAGGCACCCTCAACATTAGTTCACAGATTCTCAATTAATTCCTCAAGGACCCTACCCAAACTTCATGTCCCTGTTCCTAGAATTGACTTATTCAAATCCAGTTTAACATATTCAGGTTCCTGTCAATGGAATTCGCTCCCTGAATCAACCAAACAACACCAATGCATATCAACCTTCAAACACCATTATTTCAACCATCTTATGTGCCAATACTTGCATAATCCGCCATAAATCCACCACCAGCCACCACACCCTCTTTGCCTTATGTATGACCCTGACTATTTAGAAAGTGTTTTTATACTTGAAATGCACATGTTATACTGTTTAGTATGTCTTATATGAGTACGCGCGCGCGCACGCGTGTGGTGTGTGTGCGTGTATGTGTGTGTGTGTGTGTGTGTGTGTGTGTGTGTGTGTGTGTGTGTGTGTGTGTGTGTGTGTGCGCGCGCGCGCGCATGTGTGTGTTTCCTACTACCACCTGCCATCTTGTCATTATGTTGTTATGCTTGTATTCTTATGCGACTCTCTCTCTCTCTCTCTCTCTCTCTCTCTCTCTCTCTCTCTCCTCTCTCCTCTCTCTCTTCTCTCTCTCACACTTATTTTATTTATTTATTTTTTTTTTTCTTTCGTATCGTATTGTGTTCTAGTCACTTTTTGCACGCTTCTTTTGTTGCCTTATCTTATTTTGCATTGTAGTCCCTTCTCAGGGCGAGGACTGGATGTCATTATTTTGCATTGTTGACCCTTCTCAGGGCGAGGACTGGATGTCATTATTTTGCATTGTTGACCCTACTCAGGGCGAGGACTGGATGTCATTATTTTGCATTGTTGACCCTTCTCAGGCGAGGACTGGATGTAAAAAAGCACATCAGTGCTTATCTATTATCCTCGTAAATAAAGAATTTTGTCTTGTCTTGTCTTGTCTTCTCTCTCTCTCTCTCTCTCTCTCTCTCTCTCTCTCTCTCTCTCTCTCTCTCTCTCCTCTCTTCTAGTACAGTTGATCAGATATTTACTTTAATAAGTCTGGTGCAAAAACAATTGTCTTCTGGAAAGAAACTTTATGCTGCGTTTCTTGATTTTAAAAAAGCCTTTGACTTAGTAAATCGAAATCATTTGTGATTAATTTTTCGTAAAAATGGTATTCATGGCAAAATGTATCGAGCTATTAGGAGTATATATCAAGTTGTGAAAGCTAGAGTCCGAGCAAATAATGATCTTACTGAAGCTTTTATGTGCCCCTGTGGGTTAAAACAAGGGTCAACTGCAGCCCTATTCTTTTTTCTCTGTCATTAATGAACTTGCTAATAGCATTGTGACACATGCTAAACACGGAATAAGCTTATCACCTGACTTGTTACAGATTCTAATCATGTTATTTGCTGATGACGTCGTTCTTCTTTCCCACACCATAGTGGGTTTTCAGCACCAGCTGAACGTATTTAGTAGCACTGTTGACAGACTCCAACTTACTGTCAATGAAGAAAAATCTAAAATAGTAATATTTAGAAAAGGGGGCCATATCACTTGTCGGGAAAAATGGTTCTATAAAGGTGTCCAGCTAGAAATAATAAATGATTATAAATACCTCAGAGTAATAGTATCTACAGGTTAACGTTTCATACTCACTGGAGGATATGGCTCTGAAAGCGAAGAGGTGTGTTTTTAGTTTTTTGAAATTTCTATGGTCACTTGGAGAAAATAATCCCAAACTTTTTTTTTAAATTTCTGATTGCTAAAATC
>JAMYXO010000044.1:105000-112500 GCA_033310375.1 Conus canariensis | reverse complement strand
ACGCTGCAACCAATCCATTCCAAAAACCAGGATGTGGAACTATTGTACACACATTTTTCTGAAATCGGTCTTGTACGCTGCAACAAAATCCATTCCAAAAACCAGGATGTGGAAACTATGTACAACACATTTTTCTGAATCGGTCTTGTACGCTGCAACCAAATCATTCCAAAACCAGGATGTGGAAAACTATGTACACACATTTTTCTGATCGGTCTTGTACGCTGCAACCAAATCCATTCCAAAAACCAGATGTGGAAAACTATGTACACAACATTTTTCTGAATCGGTCTTGTTACGCTGGAACCAAATCCATTCCAAAAACCAGGATGTGGAAACTATGTACACACATTTTTCTGAATCGGTCTTGTACGCTGCAACCAAATCCATTCCAAAAACTAACCACAAAAAATCAGTTCATAGCGAAATGTGTGGTGGACGGAATCCTGCAAACGTGCTGTTGATGAAAAGAAACTAAAATACAAAGAATATGTTAAAGACAAGCCGAAAAAAAACAATGTCGCTATGAAACGGGCCAAGAATATGAGCAGCAGAGTCATTGAAAAAACTAAACGGGATCACTGGTCGTCCTTTTGTCTCACCGAAGTCTCTGATCATCAGACGTTAAAAAAGTTTGGACAAAGGTTCATGAAATGAAACAGGAGTGAATCTTCCAATTTATCCAGTTACTTTACGTGTAGTTAATGGAAAGAATTGTTTAAAGTAGGCTTGTATATCACTGTGAGAAAACGTGGTATAATTCCGGTACACAAGCAGGCTTTAGAAAAGGGCAGATCAACAATAGACCATCTGGTAAAATTGACGACTCATGTAAAAAACAATTTTGTCAAAGTTAGTGAGAGAATAAGTACAAAATTCAAGATATGTGTATGGATGCATTGTCTCTTTACACTGTGATGTGGAACAAGCGCTAGAAAGATTTACAAATGTTTTTCTGAGTGCAAGTGAATGCATGAAAAAAAACCCAGGTTTTTATCACTAGGGATGCACCAAGGGGAGCTGTGTGGTTTGATGCTGACTGTGGTGATGCAAAGATTAAAGATAGACAAATGTTAACAAAATTTAGGCAAATCAAAAAGCTGAAAATCGAGTGCCCTGTATAATGCTGGAAAGGCATTTAGTGGTTTGTTGAAATATAAACGAGAAGGTTACAATCGTGGAAAAGCAAGGCAGTTAGCCTCTATAGGCAACGACAGTGAACAGTTTGGAAACAAGCCAAACAAATTGTAGTGAAACAGAAAGAAGGGATTAGTAAAGGAATAACGCCAGGTCAATGGTTTCAACATTTAAGGAATTATTTAATGACATCAAAGTCAGAAGTATAAACGAAGGAAGCGTAGAAACCCATGCCGTAAGATGACCCCTCTCCACAGTGTTGATTGGAGTTACAATGTGACCCCATGGCCTGTAAGATGAAAACCTCCCCACAGTTTGATTGGATTTACAATGTGACACATGCTGTAAGATGACACCTCCCCACAGTGTTGTTTGGGATTTACAATGTGCACCATGCCTGTAAGATGACACTTCCCATGTGTTGATTGGAGTTACATGTGACACCATGCCTGTAAGATGACACCTCTCCACAGTGTTGTTTGGGAGTTACAATGTGACCCATGCCTGTAAGAGGGACACCTCTCCACAGTGTTGATTGGAGTTACAATGTGACACCATGCCTGTAAGATGACACCTCTCCACAGTGTTGATTGGAGTTACAATGTGACACCATGCCTGTAAGATGACACCTCTCCACAGTGTTGATTGGAGTTACAATGTGAACCATGCCTGTAAGATGACACCTCTCCACAGTGTTGATTGGAGTTACAATGTGACGCCATGCCTGTAAGATGAACCTCTCCACAGTGTTGATTGGAGTTACAATGTGACACCATGCCTGTAAGATGACACCTCCCCACAGTGTTGATTGGAGTTACAATGTGACACCATGCCTGTAAGATGACACCTCTCCACAGTGTTGATTGGAGTTACAATGTGACACCATGCCTGTAAGATGACACCTCTCCACAGTGTTGATTGGAGTTACAATGTGACGCCATGCCTGTAAGATGACACCTCTCCACAGTGTTGATTGGAGTTACAATGTGACACCATGCCTGTAAGATGACACCTCTCCACAGTGTTGATTGGAGTTACAATGTGACACCATGCCTGTAAGATGACACCTCTCACAGTGTTGATTGGAGTTACAATGTGACCCATGCCTGTAAGATGACACCTCTCCACAGTGTTGATTGGAGTTACAATGTGACGCCATGCCTGTAAGATGACACCTCTCCACAGTGTTGATTGGAGTTACAATGTGACGCCATGCCTGTAAGATGACACCTCTCCACAGTGTTGATTGGAGTTACAATGTGACGCCATGCCTGTAAGATGACACCTCTCCACAGTGTTGATTGGAGTTACAATGTGACCCATGCCTGTAAGATGACACCTCTCCACAGTGTTGATTGGAGTTACAATGTGACACCATGCCTGTAAGATGAACACCTCTCCACAGTGTTGATTGGAGTTACAATGTGACCACATGCCTGTAAGATGACACCTCTCCACAGTGTTGATTGGAGTTACAATGTGACACCATGCCTGTAAGATGACACCTCTCCACAGTGTTGATTGGAGTTACAATGTGACGCCATGCCTGTAAGATGACACCTCTCCACAGTGTTGATTGGAGTTACCATGTGACACCATGCCTGTAAGATGACACCTCACCACAGTGTTGATTGGAGTTACAATGTGACGCCATGCCTGTAAGATGACACCTCTCCACAGTGTTGATTGGAGTTACAATGTGACGCCATGCCTGTAAGATGACACCTCTCCACAGTGTTGATTGGAGTTACAATGTGACACCATGCCTGTAAGATGACACCTCTCCACAGTGTTGATTGGAGTTACAATGTGACACCATGCCTGTAAGATGACACCTCTCCACAGTGTTGATTGGAGTTACAATGTGACGCCATGCCTGTAAGATGACACCTCTCCACAGTGTTGATTGGAGTTACAATGTGACGCCATGCCTGTAAGATGACACCTCTCCACAGTGTTGATTGGAGTTACAATGTGACGCCATGCCTGTAAGAATGACACCTCTCCACAGTGTTGATTGGAGTTACAATGTGACGCCATGCCTGTAAGATGACACCTCTCCACAGTGGTTGATTGGAGTTAACAATGTGACGCCATGCCTGTAAGATGACACCTCTCCACAGTGTGAGTCGTGGTAGTTCTCACAATGTTGATTACGCCATGCCTGTAAGATGACACCTCTCCACAGTGTGATTGGAGTTACAATGTGACGCCATGCCTGTAAGATGACACCTCTCCACAGTGTTGATTGGAGTTACAATGTGAACCCATGCCTGTAAGATGAACACCTCTCCACAGTGTTGATTGGAGTTACAATGTGACCCATGCCTGTAAGGAGACACCTCTCCACAGTGTTGATTGGATTACCATCGTGCTCCATGCCTGTAAGATCGGACACATCTCCACAGTGTTGAATTGGAGTTAAATGTGACGCCATTGCCTGTACTAGTGACACCTTCCGGACAGTTGATCTGGAGTTAACAATGGTTGATACCTCTGCCTTCAGTGTACGACCACAGTCCATGTCTGGTTGAACAGGTTGATTATCCATCTGCCTCCATGTGTGACGACCACAGTCATGTCTGAGTTGAACAATGTTGATATCTTGCCTTCCACTGTGTACGACGACATCCTGTCCAGGGTGAAATGGTTGATTATCCATGCCTTCCACTGTGTACGACGGACACTCATCCACGGAGTGAACAATTGGTTTGATTATCCTCTGCCCATGCCTGTGTAGGACCGACCAGTCTGCTGGAGTGAACAATGTTGATTACCCTGCCTTCCACTGACGACCGACCAAGGTCTGTCTGGAGTGAACAATGGTTGATATACCTCTGCCATCACTGTTGATTGGAGTACAATGTGACGTCCATGCCTGTAAGTGAACACTTCCAGGTTATGGATTATCCTCTGCCCCTTCACTGTGTACAGACCGGACAGCATTGTCCTAGAGTGAACAATGGTTGATTATCCCCCTGAACCTTCACTGTGTACACGGGACAGTCTGTTCTGGAGTGAACAATGGTTTGATTATCCTCTGCCTTCCACTGTGTACGACCGGACAGTCATGTCCTGGAGTGAACAATGGTTTGATTATCCTCTGCCTTCCACTGTGTACGACCAGAGAGTCATGTCCTGGAGTGAACAATGGTTTGATTATCCTCTGCCTTCCACTGTGTACGACCGGAAGTCATGTCCAGGAGTGAACAATGGTTTGATTATCCTCTGCCTTCCACTGTGTACGACCGGACAGTCATGTCCAGGAGTGAACAATGGTTTGATTATCCTCTGCCTTCCACTGTGTACGACCGGACAGTCATGTCCTGGAGTGAACAATGGTTTGATTATCCTCTGCCTTCCACTGTGTACGACCGGACAGTCATGTCCTGGAGTGAACAATGGTTTGATTATCCTCTGCCTTCCACTGTGTACGACCGGACAGTCATGTCCTGGAGTGAACAATGGTTTGATTATCCTCTGCCTTCCACTGTGTACGACCGGACAGTCATGTCCAGGAGTGAACAATGGTTTGATTATCCTCTGCCTTCCACTGTGTACGACCGGACAGTCATGTCCTGGAGTGAACAATGGTTTGATTATCCTCTGCCTTCCACTGTGTACGACCGGACAGTCATGTCCAGGAGTGAACAATGGTTTGATTATCCTCTGCCTTCCACTGTGTACGACCGGACAGTCATGTCCTGGAGTGAACAATTGTTTGATTATCCTCTGCCTTCCACTGTGTACGACCAGAGAGTCATGTCCTGGAGTGAACAATGGTTTGATTATCCTCTGCCTTCCACTGTGTACGACCAGAGAGTCATGTCCAGGAGTGAACAATGGTTTGGTTTCCCTCTGCCTTCCACAGTGTACGAAGACAGAGTCATGTCCTGGAGTGCAGAATTCAGCTGACTGTTCGCAGTGCACGGCAGGACCTCAGCAGAGAGGGCAGACTTTCTTGATGAAGAGAGAGAGAGAGAGAGAAGAGAGGAAGTAGGAGAGAGAGAGAGAGAGAGGAGAGGAAAAGACAGAGACAGGTTGACAGACTGATAGAAAGAGACAGACAGAGAGAGAGAGAGAGAGAGAGAGAGAAGAGAGAGGTGTGGGGGGGGGGAGGATGACGCTCTAGTGACAGCTTGACAACAAGGTCTTCAGAGAGTTAACCCTGCCCAACCCACACCCCATCCCTCACCCCAACTCACAGACACCCAACCCACACACACCCAACCCACGACACCTAACCCACAGACACCCACCCACAGACATCCAACAAACAGACACCCAGCCCACAGACACCCAACCCACAGACACCCAACAACAAACAGACACCCAACCCACAGACACCCAACCCACAGACACCCAACAAACAGACACCCAACAAACAGACACCCAACAAACAGACACCCAACAAACAGACACCCAACCCACAGACACCCAACAAACAGACACCCAACAAACAGACACCCAACCCACAGACATCCAACAAACAGACACCCATCCCACAGACACCCAACCCACAGACACAAAACAAACAGACACAAAACAAACAGACACCCAACCCACAGACACCCAATCCACAGACATCAACCACACAAACCCATATCCCAGACCCACCCAAACCGAACCCACACCCCCATCCCCATCCATTACAGACACGTGTTTCGGCCCTGCACTCCTTCCATTGTTAGGGAGACAAACCACATATGTCACCCTATACTCCTAACATTGTTAGGGAGACACCTTATCCATGTCACCCTACACTCCTTACATTGTTAGGGAGACAAACCACATCTATGTCACCCTGAACTCCTTACATTGTTAGGGAGACAAATCACATCTGTCACCCTGCACTCCTTACACTGCTAGGGAGACAAACCACATCTATGTCACCCTGCACTCCTTACATTGTTAGGGAGACAAACCACATCTGTCACACTGCACTCCTTACATTGTTAGGGAGACACCACATCTATGTCACCCTGCACTCCTTACATTGTTAGGGAGAAACCACATCAATGTCACCCAGCACTCCTAACATTGTTAGGGAGACAAATCACATCTATGTCACCCAGCACTCCTTACATTGTTAAGGAGAAACCACATCTATATCACTCTGCACTCCTTACATTGTTATGGAGACAAACCACATCTATGTCACCCTGCACTCCTTACATTGTTAGGGAGACACCACATCTATGTCACCCACATCTGTCACACTACACTCCTTACATTGTTAGGGAGACACTACATCTATGTCACCCAGCACTCCTTACATTGTTAGGGAGACAAACCACATCTGTCACACTACACTCCTTACATTGTTAGGGAGACACCACATCTATGTCACCCTGCACTCCTTATTTTGTTAGAGAGACACCACATCTATGTCACCATGTACTCCTTACATTGTTAGGGAGACAAATCACATCCACATCAAGACTCCCAGTTTCAGTTCCAGTTTTACCAAGGTGTCACTGCTTGCGGACTAATCCCTACAAAACACACATCATATGCTTCGCGATGAGACCACAGAACGCAGGAGTTCAAAGAATTGCTGTGAGACTATAGAGTGCAGGATTTTAAAGAATTTCTGTGAGACCATAAAATGAGGGATTTTAAAGAATTTCTGTGAGACTATAAAGTGGAGGATTTTAAAGAATTTCTGTGAGACCATAAAATGGGGGATTTTAAAGAATTTCTGTGAGACTATAAATTGGAGGATTTTAAAGAATTTCTGTGAGACCACAAAGTGCAGGATTTTAAAGAATTTCTGTGAGACCATAAAGTGAAGGATTTTAAAGAATTTCTGTGAGACCATGAAGTGGAGGATTTTAAAGAATTTCTGTGAGACCATGAAGTGGAGGATTTTAAAGAATTTCTGTGAGACCATAAAGTGGAGATTTTAAAGAATTTCTGTGAGACCATAAAGTGGAGGATTTTGAAGAATTTCTGTGAGACCATAGAGTGCAGGATTTTAAAGAATTTCTGTGAGACCACAAAGTGCATGATTTTAAAGAATTTCTGTGAGACCATAGAGTGCAGGATTTTTAAAAATTCTGTGAGACCATAGAGTGAAGGATTTTAAAGAATTTCTGTGAGACCATAAAGTGGAGGATTTTAAAGAATTTCTGTGAGACCATAAAGTGGAGGATTTTGAAGAATTTCTGTGAGACCATAGAGTGCAGGATTTTAAAGAATTTCTGTGAGACCACAAAGTGCATGATTTTAAAGAATTTCTGTGAGACCATAGAGTGCAGGATTTTAAAGAATTCTGTGAGACCATAGAGTGAAGGATTTTAAAGAATTTCTGTGAGACCATAGATTGAAGGATTTTAAAGAATTTTTGTGAAACCACAGAGT
>JAMYXO010000044.1:92500-100000 GCA_033310375.1 Conus canariensis | reverse complement strand
CCCCTCCTCGTCTTCTCTTCCCAGCACTCCCCCCCCTCCCCTCCCCTCCTGTGCTCCTCCCTATGTCCCCCACCTCCCGTCCTTCCTTTCCCCGTACCCCTAGCTTCAAATCTTGCGTCGCTCGCTTCCCCTGCCATCACTACGGCTGTCCACACCTCCTCGTCCGTTGCTACTCAAACACAACTAGCGGGGCTGTCCACAACACATTATGACGGGCTCTGGATCTGCCCAGTGTGCTAACGATACAAACACAACTAGCGGGGCTGTCCACAACACATTATGACGGGCTCTGGATCTGCCCATGTGCTAACGATACAAACACAACTAGCGGGGCTGTCCACAACACATTATGACGGGCTCTGGATCTGCCCAGTGTGCTAACGATCAAACACAACTAGCGGGGCTGTCCACAACACATTATGACGGGCTCTGGATCTGCCCAGTGTGCTAACGATCAAACACAACTAGCGGGGCTGTCCACAACACATTATGACGGGCTCTGGATCTGCCCAGTGTGCTAACGATACAAACACAACTAGCGGGGCTGTCCACAACACATTATGACGGGCTCTGGATCTGCCCAGTGTGCTAACGATACAAACACAACTAGCGGGGCTGTCCACAACACATTATGACGGGCTCTGGATCTGCCCAGTGTGCTAACGATACAAACACAACTAGCGGGGCTGTCCACAACACAGGTGACGGGCTCTGGATCTGCCCAGTGTGCTAACGATACAAACACAACTAGCGGGGCTGTCCACAACACATTATGACGGGCTCTGGATCTGCCCAGTGTGCTAACGATACAAACACAACTAGCGGGGCTGTCCACAACACATATGACGGGCTCTGGATCTGCCCAGTGTGCTAACGATACAAACACAACTAGCGGGGCTGTCCACAACACAGGTGACAGGCTTTGGATCTGCCCAGTGTGCTAACGATACAAACACAACTAGCGGGGCTGTCCACAACACATTATGACGGGCTCTGGATCTGCCCAGTGTGCTAACGATACAAACACAACTAGCGGGGCTGTCCACAACACAGTGACAGGCTCTGGATCTGCCCAGTGTGCTAACGATACAAACACAACTAGCGGGGCTGTCCACAACACATTATGACGGCTCTGGATCTGCCCAGTGTGCTAACGATACAAACACAACTAGCGGGGCTGTCCACAACACAGTGACGGCTCTGGATCTGCCCAGTGTGCTAACGATACAAACACAACTAGCGGGGACTGTCCACAACACATGTGACGGCTCTGGATCTGCCCAGTGTGCTAACGATACAAACACAACTAGGGGGACTGTCCACAACACATATGACGGGCTCTGGATCTGCCCAGTGTGCTAACGATACAAACACAACTAGCGGGGCTGTCCACAACACATATGACAGGCTCTGGATCTGCCCAGTGTGCTAACGATACAAACACAACTAGCGGGGACTGTCCACAACACATTATGACGGCTCTGGATCTGCCCAGTGTGCTAACGATACAAACACAACTAGGGGACTGTCCACAACACATTATGACAGGCTCTGGATCTGCCAGTGTGCTAACGATACAAACACAACTAGCAGGATCGTCCAGAACACAAGTGACAGGATCTGAACCTACCCAGTGTGCTAAGGAGTCGCCATGCCAAATCTGGAGAACATCAGGCGAACACTGTGGAATTTGTTTATCCCCCATTCCCTGACACCCCTCCATTCTCCTCCCTTCCCCTCCCTTCCATCTCTTCCCACCGCCTCTTCCCTGTTCTCCTGCCCCCTTCCCCTCTCCCCTTCCTCCGTTTTTCCTTCCCCTTTCTCCCGAAATTCGGCACTCCTGCCCTCCTCTCACGTCGCTTCCTGTTCCCCTTTCTGCCCGCTCTTTTCCCCATTCTCCCCACCCCCATCCCCTGCCTGATTCTGAATCATAGTACATCGTATGGTATTAAGAGTTCAAAATAACAAAAACAACAAAGACACAGATTCCATACAATTTGAATATCAGTATAAATTAGAATAGTGATTATCAGCTATAATAATAAACTTAGGATGGAACATATTATTGTGCAGGCTCCGTCTGTAACAAATAATAAAGAGAAAAATTTAAAGTCATGTTGTGGAGAACTTCTGGTCACCGTCACTCTATAAATTCATGTCCAGATGGTGAATGCTATTCTTGTTCTGTGCATGGGATTTCTCCTCTGTCCCCTTCCAGCATGGTGAATGGATCTCTCCTCAGATGGATGACTATCTTTTCTGTGCTGGGATTTCTCCTCTGTCCCCTTCCAGCATGGTGAATGACTATTCTTTTCTGTGCTGGGATTTCTCTCTGTCCCTTCCAGCATGGTGAATGACTATTCTTTTCTGTGCTGGGATTTCTCCTCTGTCCCCTTCCAGCATGGTGAATGACTATTCTTTTCTGTGCTGGGATTTCTCCTCTGTCCCCTTCCAGCATGGTGAATGACTATTCTTTTCTGTGCTTGGATTTCTCCTCTCTCCCCTTCCAGCATGGTGAATGACTATTCTTTTCTGTGCTGGGATTTCTGGCGTTTGTTACACAGCCCAGTGTGCGCATGCATGTAGGCTACACACACTGACTGACAGAAACCGAATTATCGTCAGATTAACTTTTAGTTGTTCTGACATTTCAGAAATCATGAAAAGAATGTCAATACTTTCAAACAACATCAAACACACAGACACACACAGACACACACACACACACACACACACACACACACACACACACACACACCACACACACACACACACACACACACACACACACACACACACACACACACACACACACACACACATACACGCACGCACGCACGCGCGCGCGTTTTGCATACGCACACACACACAAGCAGGCACACACACCACACACACACACACCACACACACACACACACACACACACACACACACACACAAACACACGTGTGCGTGTGCATGCAATTACGCACGTTGACCCCCCCCCCCCCCCCCCATCTCCCCACATACATTGAGAAAAAAAAATAGTAACATAGCCTATTAAAACCCAGAAAAATTCACTTTCCCTCTTCCTTCCTTTTTTCTTCTCTCTTTTCTTTTTTTAACTGCACTCTAGTATCCCCGCCCTCCGACCAGCCCCTAGCCCCCCCCCCCCCCCCCCCCCTCTCTATCGCTCTAACTGAGTGCCGTCCTTCGTTTCATCTTCCGTCTCCAATGATATCAAAGCAATTAACTTAGGCTCTATTGAAGACATAATTATTATCATTATTTGAACGCGCTCCTGTGTCTGTCTGCGTGTGAGAGATTTTTTTTTTTTTTTTCCGGCGGTGTGTGTGTGTGTGTGTGTGGTGTGTGTGTGTGCGCGCGCGCGCGCGCGCGCGAGTGTGGTGGTGTGTGTGTGTGTTGTGTGTGTGTGTGTGTGTGTGTGTGTGTGTGTGTGTATGCGTGCGCTTTGAATTAGAATTATGATTTTATCATGTTTTTCTGTAATATGCGCTTTGGGCTCTTGCGATTTAAAGCGCTCTATAAACGTCCTTTTACATTACATTACATTATAGTCCAATAGTCCGAGGCCCACATCGAGCTATCGTTCAAGTTCGTCGGCTAGAAAACCGCGTCGATTTTTTTTTTTTTTTTTTTTGCGAAAGATACTTGGATAACACAAGATTAAAAATTTTATAGTCTGGAACCACCGAACCTATCTAAATTAATGAGCAGAACGCAAAAAAAATGTTGGCGAATTCATGAAGCCGAAAACGTCTTTTTACCGGTTGTTTTCATCGCGAGTTATTTCCCTTAAAATGCAGACGATTGTCTTGTTTATAGTTTCGAATGTGACATTTCTACCTATTTAGTTTCTGACATTCGATGGGTTACAACTATACGATCCTGTCACCAGTGGGCGGTCTTGGATGGAGAAGAACAGGTGATCGCTCAGAAGCTTCTGGGTTTCGACTCGAAGCCAGAAAATGCACGGTACCACCCCCAGCGTGTTCAATAGCAAACGCAGAATAGATCAATCACAGATGGGTTTTCAGAAGGGCAAAGCTGCTGGTACAGTTTCACCAAGAAAGAACGTGAGACCACAACGACAGGAAAATGGAAGAGGAACAAGTTCCAGTATTTTGCCACCCATCTGCATTTTATGCAAGAAGACCAAGTGGAAGCAACACAGCCACAGGAACATGGTGTCCGGAAAACAATCTTTGTCCAGTAAGTATTTAAAGCATTTTGTTATGGCAGTAAGAACTATAAATTCTGATGTGGTGGCATCACATATTGAATAACAAACTTGTCATGAGCAAACAAATTTCGTGCTGACATCAGACAGAACTTCAGTAAATAAGGGGATGTTGCTGATGCAAACTGACAAATTTATCATAGAGAGAGAGAGAAGGGTGGTCCTTGATACCCAGTTTCACAAACCGCTTACAATTCTAACCTATCCCTACCATTCTCAACACTTCCCTCCCCACCTCACCCCCTCTGGCATCCCATTTCACTTCAAGTCAAGAACACTTTATCATCTCTGTGACATGATGTGTGTGTGTGTGTGTGTGTGTGTGTGTGTGTGTGTGTGTGTGTGTGTGTGCATGCATGTGTGCGTGTGTGTGTGTGTGTGGTGTGTGTGTGTGTGTGAAAGACTGAAGGAGTGAGGTAGTGTGTCTGTCATTTGTTCTCATTTGCACTTCCCCACCCACCTCTCCATCCCTTCACCTAACGACAAATTGGCATAAAAATGTACTGTAGACTGTCAGCTGCTGTGCTGAGAAGCCACTAAATGTGTTTTACCATGGTCATTGAGTATGTGAGAGTGTGCTACTCTGACGGATCCCAATCTGACAACTGACAAAGATATTGCTTTTTCCTTGTTGCTTAATTAATACATGTTTGTCGT
Organism: Conus canariensis; assembly: GCA_033310375.1. Classification (NCBI taxonomy): domain Eukaryota; kingdom Metazoa; phylum Mollusca; class Gastropoda; order Neogastropoda; family Conidae; genus Conus; species Conus canariensis. The sequence goes on along the minus strand of JAMYXO010000044.1, from coordinate 95,103 downwards.
TTATATTCAAATCAAAACAAACCATCTTACACATGTACAAAATACAGTTTTAACTTATTACAGAGAGCACACTAAAGCAAATATAATACTAGTGTGATTTAGAAATAAGCATTGACTCAAAACAATCAATGTAAATTTAAATAGTATGATGTATTATTACATGACAGCAAAGGTAAAATGTTACTTTGATTGTTTCTAAAAATTTCAGTGTGGCTGAATAAGGAAAGCAATATTTTGGTAATTTGATGTGTAGCTTATTTTCTAGAAATGAAAGATGTGACTGACATAAGGACAATCAACATAAATTTTAGTGTCATGTGTATGTTTCCATGCAGCATAGGTAAGTTTTACTTTGATGGGTGTGTGACTGTTAAAATTTCATGGGTTGGGTATTTGAATGCACAGTTGTATATCCTGATTGGTTAAAACATTGCAGTGTGTGTGTGTGTGTGTGTGTGGTGTGTGTGTGTGTAAATATATGCATTAATATGTAATTGGTTTATCTGATACCAAAAGGGAGGCCCTTCAGCAGAAGGATTCTATGATGCCGTTGTCAGTCTTCAGAGAGATGATGTCCTCCATCACATTCAGTACAGACCGGACTTTCTAGCTGTAGAGGCAAAGTAAGTTCACATACTCACCCCATTCTCACACTGAAGACCCCTCTCTCTTGCGTGCACGCTGTGCACCTCTGTGTTGTGTGTGTGTGTGTGTGTGTGTGTGTGTGTGTGTGTGTGTGTGTTGCTGCTGTTCTTCTTGTTTTTGTTGAGAAGTGTATGACAGGTGTCATTGTATGTGTGTCATTGTGCACATGAGTGGTGTGCTCAAGAGACTGACAGGTGCAGGAAGAAAATGTTCATAGATCCTTGTTTGAAGAACAAATAAAAAAAAGTAAGTTAGACCTACTTTCTCATTTGGGGTCCTTTTTTCTCTCATCTAACATCCCTTTTAGTCAGAATGTTTCATCAGTTTTCTTATATTCATTCATCCATCACCATTCTTCTCCTAGTCTTACATTCTTTTTGTACCTTCACTGTCAAGCAACCTTTTTCGGTGGAACTTCACTATAGTGCATTCTTTTTTTTCCATATTCATGGTATGCTAATCTCAGTCCACTTTCTACCTTATGCCATTTTACTTTGGTGCCAATATTACTGCCTTTTGAGAGTTACCAATTGCTGTGATGGTTTTTGTTATTGTATTTATTAAGTGATGATGATAATGGGGATGATGATGGTGACTGTGGTTATGTTAGTATTATTTAGTTTGTTTTAAGAATTCACCAGTATATTTTATATATATTTCAAAACCTTTTCTATGATTCTCCCTCCCTGTTCTCCCTGTCACTTCCCTCTCCTTTTGCCCCCTTCCCTCCCTCCATCCCTCCCTCACTCTGAGCCTCTTGTCTTAGTTTTAATATCGATCTTCATTGCTCTCACAGGTATGACAACTCCTGCTACAGAAGTCTGATGCATACAGCATCCAAGGGGACAGTGAAGGCCAAAACAACTGATTGTGATGGTTCATCCGTGTCAACTTCTACTCTATGTTCACCACGATATTTTTAACTCTTCCACCGCACCACCCCCTCCTCACTGCCTCTCCCCCCCACCCCCCTCTTCCAACAGTTTTTTCCCCCCTAATTCACGTATTTTTGAAATGTTAAAATCTTATTCTAGGCATATACCATATCAGTATGGTTCGGCGTCTAATTTGCATGTAGAGCAAGGCTTTTTCAATCCTCCCTCCCACACCCTTCCTCCCTCTTCCCCCCCTCTTCAATCCATACACACCCATAAGCTGTTCGACTCTTACGAGTAATATGTCGGCCAGTTCCATACTTTGATGATCCTTGACTCCCATGTATTGGATATACATATGGTCACACAGAATTGATGTTTCTGGATACCAGTATATATGGGCCCTTAGTGTATGTGTGTGTGTGTGTGTGCGCGTGTGTGTGTGTGTGTGTGTGTGGGGGGGGGGGGGGGTGCGGGTGTGTGTGTGTGTGTTTGTATTTGTGTGTGTGTAGAAATATATTCCGTCTATAAGTTTATTGCTTTGATGTTTGAAGAGAGAGAGAGATAGTGGCAAAGACCTGTGCAAAGAGACAAGATTGTATATAATGGGCAGAATTCTATTTTTTATGCCTTTTTTTCTCTGGTGTGTGTGTGTGTGTGTGTGTGCGCGCGCGTGCGCACGTGCATGCATGTGCGTTTTTATGCATGTATGCATGTGTTTGTGACAGTGAGTGCATGTGTGTACGACTATGAGTGCTAGTGTGTGTGTGTGTGTGTGTGTGTGTGTGTGTGTTGGTGTGTAGGATGGATGTGTGGTGGGTGTGGGGGGGTGTGTGAGTGTGTGTGTGTTGGGGGGGGGGGGGGTCTTGCGTGTTGATTAAATTATGTCCCTTCTCTTTGAATGAAAAATGGTGACATTCTTTTCATAATGTTTTCTTAAATGTCCGTAAAACCATGAGTTAATCTGACAATAAATTGGTTTCAGTCAGTCAGTCAGTGTGTGTGTGTGTAGTGGGAGGGGGGAAGGAGGAGAGGGACTGGGTGAGGGGTTGGTGGAAGGGTGCCCTGGGATGTGAGAGGAGG
>JAMYXO010000044.1:0-87500 GCA_033310375.1 Conus canariensis | reverse complement strand
AGTGGGACGTTTAAAGAGAGGGAAAACTTTATGAAAATAGCAATACTATTTGAATAGAATGAAATCTGATTAAACATGCAAAAGCCCAACACCTTTTTTCAGGCTTTTAAGTGTTCCTTTTCTTTCAGTTGTTCAGACATACAAGCTATACTTCAGTATGTTTTAGGCTTAGGATAACTCTCCAAATAGGTTTAGGCTTCCAGAGTTTTTCCTATTTGCAGCCAGTGTAAGTGTAAGTCAATTATGAAGATGATATATTTATGCAAAAGAGTTGTGGTAGGAAACAAATGATTAGGATGGCATGATATGGGGATATGAAGGGATGGAGAGTTTGATGGTAATGATGTACAGATGGATACTGTTAGAACAGTATAATGTTAAACCTGTGTTTTCTGCTTTGTTTCTCCAGACAACGAGGGAGCAGGTGAAGAAGCTGTGGCTGGTAAGAACTGTTAAATAGTTGCATGAGACAATACTTTTTGGGGTCATTTTACTGAACAGAAATGGGAATGAGAAAACTTGTTTTGTTTCGACAAATGTCAATCCTATCTGATCTCCACGTTCAACATGCAACTTTGTTGTATGGGTAACATTCAACATTAGACTGAAGAAAATGGTTTTAGTTTGTTTAGATTCACAATGTTCAACTGCACTGTAAGCCATCCCAAAACTGGTCTGGATAAAGGCATCATTCAGACTGTGAAGTAAGCCCAATTTGGGGAATTGTCTTCGATAAAATACTCAATTTAGTCATTTCAAGCACTTGAAAACTTGTTGGGAAGCAGTGAGTATTATGGGGTTTGTGGCACATACAGATTGGAGAGTTGATAAGAAAACTCAACTCCATCTTTGTAGGGTTTTGAGTTGCTGTAGACTGGATTACATCAGCCTTCTTTGGCTCCAAAAAACCTTCCTTTTCCAAAACTCAGGATCCCATACAGCAATGATTCTAAGTCTGCGGCATTCCACACCACCAGTGTGTACAGTATACAGTAACATGTGTACCATCCCTCTCCAACCGTCCACTGAATCTTTTTTGTGAATTATTGTTTGTACCTCTTCTCTGAGCCCCCAGACCCTGCTTATGTTAGTGGATTTTGACCAAAGTTCAGGAACGAACTAATTTGAAGAGAACCTGAAATTACCGCCACCTCAAGGAATACGTATTCTTCGCTTTCTGCAAAACACGAGCATCAACTTTGGGATGATGTGTGACTTGTGCAATATTTATGCTGAGTTTTGTCACTCCAGAGGCCCACTTTTGATCTTGCCTTTTGTAAAGACTAAACATGCTCTTTTGTGAACATTCAATTTTTGGTGCTGATCTTTGTTCTAGATTTTCATCCTTTCAAAGGTCATGCACTGGTTGTTCCAAATCTGAAACTAGGGGTTGAGTTTGCTGCCTACTGCTCAACAGCTCCCTGTCAGAAATGCTGTGAACTTAGTCCTTCAGACAGTTTCATCTACAATGCGAAGCTCACAGCGTTGGTCCTAGCTCTTTAAATGGATCAAAACCTAATGACTTGCTCATTCTCTCTGATGCCCTTTCAGCTTTAATGATGTGCAATCTTTTTTCCTCTCTTTATTGTTTAATGCAGAGAAGGACAGAGAGGAGGAAGGTGTGGGTGTGTGGGTCTTTTAAAGAGGGCACAGACTGAGCAGACTGCAACCCAGAAAGGAATCACAAGCATAAGCACAAGCACAACTTATCTTTTAACCAGAGGTACAGGGTCAGTCAGATCAACAGTACCCTTGTACTGTGCGATGTAAACAAGATGCTAGCCGGGTGAGAGACTCCTTATGCAGATATCAGGGAGTGTATCTTGTATGTCTGAGTTGTGATGTGACAGAAGTGGACAGTTGACAAAGAGGTAAAAGTTGATGTATGTATGCAATTTACCCAGATTTTTCATGGCAACGGTGACTGTTGATGATGATCATTGTCATAAGTAAAATAATGTGTTGGCATTAACATAAGAAAGCTGGATGGGAAAAATGGACATGGTCAATGACTGTTGGTAGATGATTATTGTCATAAGTGAGATAATGTGTCAGTGGTAACTGATGATTATTTGTTCTCTTTGACAGGAGCCAGAAAGCGCAAGCCGTCCCTCAGAAAAGCGCCGCCAGCGAAACGGCCAAGAACGGATCAGAGTAAGTAGACTTACATATTGAGAACTCAGGCACTAGTAGTTTTTGACTTGTGTGTCCTCTCTGTTGACAGATTTGCACTCTATTCCATTGGAGCCAACCATGTCAGAGTGCAACTTTTTTGCACGAATATCACTGAACATTGGACTGAAGAAAATGGTTTTCCTTTTTTAGATTCACAATGTTCAACCGCACTCTAAGTCATCCCAAAATTGGTCTGGATAAAGCATCATTCAGACTGTGAAGTAAGCCCAATTTCGGGGAATTCTTTCTGATAAAATACTCAGTTTAGTGATTTCAAGCACTTGAAAACTTGTCAGAAAGCAATGAATAATATTGGGGTTGTGGCGCCTACAGATTTGGGAGCTGATAAGAAAACTTGACTCCATCTTTGTTGGGTTTTGAGTTGCTGTCGACTGGATTGAATCAGCATTCTTTGGCTCCACAAAACCTTCCTTAGCCAAAACTCTGGACCCCATACAGCAATGATTCTAAGTCTGCGGCATTCCACACCACCATTGTGTACAGTCAGTATACAGTAACATGTGTACCATCCCTCTCCAACCATCCACTGAATCTTTTTCTGAATTATTGTTTGAACCTCTTCTCTGAGCCCCAGATCCTGCTTATGTTAGTGGATTTTGACCAAAGTTCAAGAACTAACTAATTTGAAGAGAACCTGAATTTACCGACACCTCAAGGAATAGGTATTCTTCCCTATCTGCAAAACACTAGCATCAACTTTGGGATGATGTGTGATTTGTGCAATATTTATGATGACCCATGCAGAGTTTTCTCGCACCAGAGGTCCACTTTTGATCTTGCCTCTTATTGTAAAGTCTATACATGCTCTTTGGTGTACATTTTATTTTGGGTGCTGACCTTTGTTCCTACAAGGAACAGCATCAAAAATAAAATGTACACCAAAGAGCATGTTTAGTCTTTTTCATTTTTTCAAATATCATTCACTGGTTGTTCCAAATCTGAAACTAGGGGTTGTGTCTGCTGCCTACTGCTCAACAGCTCCCTGTCAGAAATGCTGTGAACTCAGTCCTTCAGACAGTTTCATCTACAATGAGGAGCTCACTGCATTGGTCCTAGCTCTTTAAATGGTCTCCAAATCAAAACGCAATGACTTCCTCATTCTCTCTGATGCCCTTTCAGCTTTAATGATGTGCAATCTTTTTTCCTCTCTTTATTGTTTAATGCAGAGGACAGAGAGGAGGAAGGTGTGGGTGTGTGGGTCTTTTAAAGAGGGCACAGACTGAGCAGCTGCAACCCCAGAAAGGAATCACAAGCACAAGCACAACTTATCTTTTAACCAAAGGTACAGGGTCAGTCAGGTCAACAGTACCCTTGTACTGTGCGAGGTGAAAAAAAGATGCTTGCCTGGTGAGAGACTCCTTATGCAGATATCAGGGAGTGTATCTTGTATGTCTGAGTTGTGATGTGACAGAAGTGGAAAGTTGACAGAGGTAAAAGTTAATGTATGTATGCAATTTACCCAGATTTTTCATGGCAACGGTGACTGTTGGATGATGATCATTGTTATGAGTGATGTGTTGGCATTAACATAAGAAAGCTGGATGGGAAAAATGGACATGGTCAATGACTGTTGGTAGATGATTATTGTCATATGTGAGATAATGTGTTAGTGGTAACTGACGATTATTTGTTCTCTTTGACAGGAGCCAGAAAGCGCAAGCCGTCCCTCAGAAAAGCGCCGCCAGCGAAACGGCCAAGAACGGATCAGAGTAAGTAGACTTACATATTGAGAACTCAGGCACTAGTAGTTTTTGACTTGTGTGTCCTCTCTGTTGACAGATTTGCACTCTATTCCATTGGAGCCAACCATGTCAGAGTGCAACTTTTTTGCATGGATAACACTGAACATTGGACTGAAGAAAATGGTTTTCCTTTTTTAGATTCACAATGTTCAACCGCACTCTAAGCCATTCTAAAATTGGTCTGGATAAAGCATCATTCAGACTGTGAAGTAAGCTCAATTTCGGGGAATTCTTTCCGATAAAATACTCAGTTTAGTGATTTCAAGCACTTGAAAACTTATCAGAAAGCAATGAATAATATTGGGGTTGTGGCGCCTACAGATTTGGGAGCTGATAAGAAAACTTGACTCCATCTTTGTTGGGTTTTGAGTTGCTGTTGACTGGATTGAATCAGCATTCTTTGGCTCCACAAAACCTTCCTTAGCCAAAACTGGGGATCCTATACAGCAATGATTCTAAGTCTGCGGCATTCCACACCACCATTGTGTACAGTCAGTATACAATAACATGTGTACCACCCCTCTCCAACCGTCCACTGAATCTTTTTGTGAATTATTGTTTGAACCTCTTCTCTGAGCCCCCAGATCCTGCTTATGTCAGTGGATTTTGACCTAAGTTCAAGAACTAACTAATTTGAAGAGAACCTGAATTTACCGACACCTCAAGGAATAGGTATTCTTCCCTATCTGCACAAGGCAAGCGTCAAGCTTGGGAAGATGTGTGATTTGTGCAGAAGATGTGTGATTTGTGCAATATTTATGATGACCCATGCCGAGTTTACTCACTCCAGAGGTCCACTTTTGATCTTGCCTTTTATTGTAAAGACTAAACATGCTCTTTGGTGTACATTTTATATTTGGTGCTGATCCTTGTTATAGATTTTCATCCTTTCAAAGATCATTCACTGGTTGTTCCAAATCTGAAACTAGGGTTGTGTCTGCTGCTTACTGCTCAACAGCGCCCTGCTCTTCTTTGCGATCAGGTAGACAGCTCTCATGTCGTTGCGCTTGGCAGCTTCTTCGGTGTCACGACCGGCCCCTGGAGGTCTGCCCTGACAGGATCGGTTTAGGAGGGAGTGAAGGGAGTGACTGACCTCACACGCTCCGCAAGGGAATACACAAGAAAAATTACAATACAATACACCATTTATTCACACATAAGCATTTCAACACACACAACATACACATAGTCACAATTAAGCATTTCAATACACACAACAAACACATAATCACAAATAAGCATTTCAATACACACGACATACACATAATCACAAATAAGCATTTGAATACACATTCATTTGTTCCTTCCCGTTGTTCCCCCCACCCCTGCCTCTCCAAAGTTCACTGGGAGCATCATGTCCAATCGGGTGTCCCAGACGGGCCTGTTTTGAACAGTCTTTCGGTGCCGACACTCTCAGCACACACCCACAACACTTCCACTAGCCCAACACAGAGATAACCACACTCGCTTAGCTGTCACATGGGCCGCATGAAGTCTGAAGACAGCGTAGAAACCATCCCGTCGGACGAGGCAGTGGTCGTTGAAGGTCCCGGACAGGGGTAGGACCATCCAGTGAAGAGTGCATGCTTCTCACACACTGCGGCCTCAAAAACGTCAGCCTCGGGTGAAGTCAGCGGGAGGAGAAACAAGAAGGGAAAGGAACTGGAAAGGAAACAGAGGGTACTAGAACCCCGCAGTCAGTACGGTTTGAAATATGCTGCTAAATCCTAACAGCCACTCGCATGATGGGCGAGGGGAGGTGTTTGCTGAATACATTAGTAGCACCAGCTTAACACAGACCTGAGCGTAAAACAGTAAACAAACCAAACGAGGAATGTTCGCTAAAGGTCTTCTCACACGAAGCAGGCAAAAGATTACATTGAATTAACAGGTTGAAGAAACGAATAACAATTTATATCTTCATCGTTCCTTCAATCACGTTCAATGACTACAATACATTTTCCTTTCTTAGGAATTGAACTTGAAGAGTACAGCAACCATTGCTTTACGATTGCCCCCACATTTACAAATAACCATAATTTAATGGCACGATTATCCCCACATTTTATAGTAACATTCCAAAATAACACAATTCTCCAAACACGCATCCAAGTGACTAATAGTGCGTACGCATGCTCGCAAACACAAAACACTCGTTCCCCTTGCACACACAAACAGACGGTGGCCGAAGAATAAGAGACCGGCGATTGTGACAGGGGCGGACGAGTGAGACCCAGCAAGTCCCAACCCTAAATCACCAGGTTCTCCCCTATCCCCACCGACTACCGCATCAACAGATGCATTGAAAGGAGAGAGAATTTTGGATTTAATTTTGAATGGCCATGTTAAAGATCGAATTAACCAGAGAAAAGTGGTCTCAAACAATATTTCTTTTATAATTTTGGAAACAAAAAGAAATTGCACAAAAGAGAAGAATTAGCCGGCTAACAACAAAAAAAACAAACAAACCACGAAACAACTGATGCTTACCAGCTTCCCGTGGGTGACCCAAGAAAGTGGCGGGTCAAGCGACTCTCTGCCCTCTGTCCAGTTGAGTGAACAGGCCGAGCAGATGCGGAAAAGATGACATCCCTCCCCTACAGGCCTACTGCAGGAATGAAGGTACCGACTGTACCTTCGGCGATGTGGTCGAGAACCAGAACCGGAGCGGGCGCTCCCAGGGACATCTTCCGCACGAGTCAAGAGAAAACCTGCCTAACCGATGGCAGCCAACATGCCACCATACGTCACAGAGTGAGAATACCTCAAGCTAAGGGGAATGCTGCACGTGCGGCAGGTAAAAAGACAGGTGAGAGGCCGATAGAGACAGCCAGTTCAAGAGAAAGGTACCAGCCACCCGTGAACCTGCAGGATGAATTGCACGGACAGTGAAATTAGAGAGAGAGAGAGAGAGAAAGTAAACCTAACCTGAGCTGAACGACATTAAGGTGCAAACACACCACAAGCCACATTAAGGGACTGATACACGACAACAACAACAACAATAAATAAATGAATAATTCTACCACCCAAGATGGGCCAATCTTCATAGGCCTCGTGACATTCGGCATCATCTGCTTGCTTATCCAGCCAATACCTTTTATCTCTCTGGGCATTTCGCTTCACCTGCCTGTCCATCTCAATGTACTCCTGGTAGTACGCTGCTTGGTCTGAAGAGCAGGTGTGTCGCTTCTGATGGAGTCCTTTCCTCTCTGCTATCAATTCCTATGTGTCGTCACTGATCCAGGATTCCCGCAGTGACGTCTTAAACCCTAGGATTTCTTTTCCAGCTGTTGTCATGGCATCGTTCATCCCCTCCCACCATTCTGTCGATCCTTGCATTGTTTCAGTTAGGACTGAACACCTGTTGCTCAGGAAAGCTTGGAACTGGGCCTCTATGGTGGGGTCCTTCAACTTGCTTGCATTGTGTCTCTTGGACAGAGTCTCTTTCTTCTTTCTTCTCTTCAGCATGATCTTCAGCTTTGCTGTCTCCAAATGATGGTCACTGCACACGTCTGCTCCACGGTACACGCATACATCTTGCAGACATGGGGTTCTCCACCTTGGTCCAATCGCGATGTGATTGATTTGAGTCTTGAGTCCTGTGATCATTTGATATCCATGTGATCTTGTGAATATCATTATGCTGGAATAGTGACGACCCAGTTTTCATGTTGTTCATTGTGCAGACCTCAGGAAGCGTTCACCATTATCAGTTCTCTTACCATACCCATGTGGACCAAGGACATGCTCAAAGCCAGACTGATCCTCCCTGATCTGTGCATTCAAGTCGCCCATGATCAACAAGATATCATGGCGTGGTACTTTTTCAACCAAGTCTTGAGGCTGCTAGTAGAAGGTGTCTTTGTCTGCATCGTCTGGTCATTGGTTGGGGCGTAGCACTGGATGATGGTGACCTTGGCGTGTGACGTGATGAATCGAGCTGTCAGGAGGCGCTCATTCACTGGCGTCCATTCTTCTAGTGCATTGCCTGCTTGTCTGTCAAGGATAAGAGCAACGCCGTCACGGTGGATGTTGTCATGATGACCTGAAAACAAGATGCTCGTGTCTTCTGATGTAAATTTCCTGACTCTGTCCAACGAGTTTCACTAAGACCTGGGATGCTGACTTTGTAGGCCTTCATTTCCTTGATGACTTGTGCCAGCATGACTAGAACAAAGTTCTTACATTCCAACATCCAATGCGTGTAACCATTTTCGCAGTTAGGACTCGAGTCATCGGGGCACCAGCTTCCTCAGAGAGGCTTTCACTGGCGTCAGTCATTCAGTCTCCGGTTGGAGTCGACTGTTGTCTTGGCTGCATTGACAATGAAGCGCTTTGAACTGTTTTCATAGCTTGTGTGATTTTACAGGAACAGGGTGCTAGCCTGAAGCCAAACGTCCTTGCAGTTATTTAAAGAGACTGTAGAAGGCAATCATCTCTGGAAGACCAACACACTAAGCAATGGTTTGCCTTTGGACCATACACGTGGCCGGTAAGCTTCTCTTGGAAACTCCTCCGCCCTAGCCGGTGCTTCCACAAGGGAAGTCGTACGCCTAGTGGTGCTGTGTAAACACCACCCCCTCACATGGTTTGGCCCGCCAGCTGAAGTGGTGTACCAGGGTGTGGTGCTAGGAGGCAGCACGTGAGAGCTTTAGGAGGTGGATGAGGACCAGTGATGCCCGTCCACTCTACTAGGTAGGATGCAGCTGCCGAACAACAGAGGTGCTACCTCATCCAGAGCTCCCTACACCCATACAATTTAGTAACAAGGACAAAAAGGAGTCAAGACACCAACAGATTCGTAATGAAAAATACAATAGAAAATGGCAGATATACTATACGTAAAGTGTATTAAAGGTAAATGATCAATGAAGGCTAATAGCTGCCTACAGATAAGTAAGCAACAGAGAAAAGCAGAGGAAAAAATCTGAGAAAAAAAAACCCCGAAAGCAATGGAAAAAACAACTGGCAACTGTTGTATCAGCCTAAACAACAGTACAAACTATCATGACAAAGCCAAAACAGTCGTCTTGGTCCAGCAAGTCTGTGGGTGCTCCATTCAATTTATGCCCATTCCAGCATTGATTATAGACGTAATCCCTCATCTGCCCAACCCCTTACTAAATAAACATACTTGCGCATGCTCACTTACTAAAGCACATTTACACATTATAATCGGGGACAAGAGTATGCACACATTTCATCACAAGTCATCAGGAAAAAGGTGAGAGGAGGAAGGTATGGGTGTGGAGAGGGATGTTTAAAGAGAGAGAGAGAAGTTCATAACAATAGCAATTCAAATGGAATGAAAACTTTGATTGGACATGTAATTGCCCTACACTTTTTTTTCAGCCATGTAAATGTTCCTTTCTTTCAGTTGTTCACACAGACAAGCTACACTGCAGTATGTTTTGGGCATTTGGTAATCCTCCAAATAGATTTAGGATTCCAGAGTTCTTCCTGTTTGCACCCTGTATAAGCGTAAGTCAGTTATGAAGATGATATTTGCATGGAAGAGAGTTGTGGTAGGAAACAAATGATTAGGGTGGCATGTTATGGGGATGTGAAGGGATGGAGAGTTTGGTGGTAATGATGTACAGATGCATACTGGTAGGTCAGTATAATGTTAAAACTGTGTTTTCTGCTTTGTTTCTCCAGACAATGAGGAACCTGAAGAGGCTGTGCCTGGTAAGAATTGTTAAATAGTTTTTTGAGACAATTCTTTTATGGAGGTCATTTTACTAAACAGAAATATGAATGAGAAAACTTGTGTTTTGTTTCGATAAATGGCAATCCTATCTAGCCTCCACTTTCAGCCACCAAATGCCCACCACTTCTGTTTCAGCTGATGCAGAACATTCTAAGTCTGGTGCATGCTAATTTATAGTGAAGATGAATTGGTCACAATGCCAGGACATTTTCTTTTAGGCCAGTGTAGAAGGTTCTGTATCTTGTGCCTGCTAACTAACATTGATAAGCAGAGGAAGCAGATGAAGTAGATGAAAAAGCAGAAGGAAAATCGCAAAGACGAATATGATGCTCTTGCCTTATCTTTTGGTTTCATTGTTAGCTGTTTAGATTTATTCACAGGTCAGGTCAAAACAGTGCATCAGATTTCTGTGGGTTTAGTCCACCATCACATTGTGTGCAAATCACAGTGTGGCTGACAGTGGTATGAAGTCTAACATCTCAGACATTGGGGACTCCTCAGAGACGGTTGTAACCCGCCGATTTGTAAGCAGCGCCGATTTGTAAGCACTGCTTAGAAATCGGCGGGTGCTTTACAAATCAGCAGTTTAAGCTCCAGCCATTTTGTAAAGCGCTTTACAAAATGGCGAGCGCTTTATATCCTGTTTCTTTGGATTAAAACGATTAACTATTATTACACTTTCAGTGATTATTCCCGCAATTTTGATGACTTTCTAGTTCATCAAAACCGCGGACTGAAATGCGGTGTGTGTGTGTATGTGGGTGGGTGTTCATGTGTGTATGTGTGAATATATGTGTATGTATGTCAGTTTGTGTATTTAAGCCTGTGCATATGTGTGTGTTGGGGGGGGGGGGGGGGGGTAAACAGTCTATTTCTTTTGCCCTGACTCACTCACACAATAGGACTCTCAATGTAGAGGTCTTGGGTTCGATTCCTGCTGGTACACTCGGAGTTGTCTTTTTTACAAATAACATTTTCAGTATCCACGAATAATCTTCCTGCATTGTCTTTTTATTGATTGTGTCTGGCAATCATATCTATTCTTTTAGTGAAATATTCTGGTGAAAATATGAAAACTGCACACTAGTTTAACTTTTCCCTATTCTCTTGCACTATTCTCTTCGCTCAATATAAGCTGATTTACAATCTCGTTTTCATTTGAGTGTGGAAATTTGTGTTTATATTATCGACTGTAAAATATGCTTAAAATTGCATTTAAAAACAAACAATTCTAGTTCACTTTGTCGTTCATGTAACATTTACAGAAATGAACAAATATGAATAAAACATGTCAAAAATGTCTTCTGCTTTCGATTTCGAAATTTGAACCACTGCACCTCCCCTAGTAGTGGGCTTTAAACACAACATATTGAAGAAGATGCTCCTGGTGTTCACATCATCTCTGCAACACTCGATGTTATAGTGAACAGACTCAGCATGCAGTATAGAACTGTAGATAGACAGACAGATAGAGAGAGAGAGAGACAGACAGACAGACAGACAGGAGACAGACAGACAGACAGAGAGAAACGGACAGAGAAACAGAGAGAGAGAAGAGAAGAAAGAGTGAGGGAGGGAGGTGGGGGGGGGGGGAGAGGGAGGTAGTAAAATAAGTTAGCAGACTTGTCATTTTCTCTTCGATAGAGTGCTCCTCAAAACGACGTGTGTCAGTCCGCCATCTTGATGAGCAAAATAGAAAGTCATCAAAATTGCGGGAATAATCACTGAAAGCGTAATAATAGTTTATTGTTTTAATCCAAAGAAGCAAATATAAAGCGCCCGCCATTTCGTAAAGCGCTTTACAAAACGGCGGGGCTTAACCTGCCGATTTGTAAAGCAGCTGCCAATTTCTAAGCAGCACTTACAAATCGGCGGGGCCTAGCCTGCCGATTTGTAAGCGCTCTACAAATCAGTGCTGCTTACAAATCGGCGGTTTTACAAGTCATGCAATGTGCGCCGATTTGTAAGCCTTACAAATCAGTGTTGCTTACAAATTGGCGGGTTACAACAGTTTCAAAGGAGAAACCAACGAGACAAATCCCACAACAGCTTTGGTGATATTGCATACCAGTGTTGTTTTAGATTTGGAATGTTATACTTAGAATCTGAAAATTTGACAATTTTGTTTCATATTTGTATTTTGAGGCCTTAGCAGCCCTGGTGTTATAAAAGTAGGAGTGAAGAATTGGTAGTGTGTTGGTGTTGTCTGTTTCTTATGTAATGAGTTCTTATTTCTGAATTGAGAGGATGTTGAACACTAAAGTTCACAATGTCGTAATTATTCAACTGAGATGCACTTATCACATTGACAGCCTTACTTTGATTTGATGTGTTAAATGTGTAACCTACAACAGCATAGTGTTGACAGAATAGTGACAAAGCTCGTTTTGTAAATCACATGTAGGTATGAAACGAATGCAGTAACCAGTTGGGAGAGATTCCACTGTGTGCTATTCCTGAAATTTGAAAGCAACATTTTCTGACTTGGGAAACTGTTTCTCATCAGACAGGTGTATTTCCTGACGTTTAACAGCAGCTGTGTGCACTGTGGTATGGGTAAAATTTCAGCCCCACCCCCCACCCCATGTCTGTCTTCTAGGCCGTTGTGTTGGGTGATTTGACAGGTGGATTGGTTTCTTGGTTATTCATATTGATACATCCTGTCCACTAGGGCAGGCAGACTTGATTGACAATGGATTGCTTAGACCAGTTGTTTGAATGGGTTTCATTGTTCATTTACATCACAGCTAAGTGCAAGACCTGCTGGTGTGTATAACTAAGTGTGTCTTTTCTGTGTTGGTAGGCAGAACGCTGAGATCCAGAAACAAGTGATTAGGGTGGCATGTTATGTGGATATGAAGGGATGGAGAGTTTTGTGGTAATGATGTACAGATGCATACTGGTAGGTCAGTATAATGTTAAACCTGTGTTTTCTGCTTTGTTTCTCCAGACAATGAGGAACCTGAAGAGGCTGTGCCTGGTAAGAATTGTTAAATAGTTGCTTGAGACAATACTTTTATGGGGGCTTTTTACTGAACAGAAATATGAACGAGAAAACGTGTGTTTTGTTTCGATAAATGTCAGTCCTATCTAGCCTCCACTTTCAGCCACCAAATGCCCACCACTTTTGTTTCAGCTGATGCAGAACATTCTAAGTCTGATGCATGCTAACTTATAGTGAAGATGAATTGGTCACAATGCCAGGACATTTTCTTTTTGGCCAGTGTAGGTGGTTCTGTATCTGGTGCCTGCTAACTAACATTGATAAGCAGATGAAGTAGATGAAAAAGCAGAAGGAATATCTTTTGGTTTCATTGTTGGCCATTTAGATTTACTCGCAGGTCAGGTCAAAACAGTGCATCAGATTTCTGTGGGTTTAGTCCACCATCATATTGTGCGCAAATCACAGTGTGGCTGACAGTGGTATGAAGTCTGACATCTGAGACATTGGGGACTCCTCAGAGACAGTTTCAAAGGAGAAACCAACGGGAAAAATGCTCACAACAGCTTTGGTGATATTCCACACCAGTGTTGTTCTTAGATTTGGAATGTTATACTTAAAATCTGAAAATTTGACAATTTTGTTTCGTATTTGTATTTTGAGGCCTTAGCAGCCCTGGTGTTATAAAAGTAGGAGTGAAGAATTGGTAGTGTGTTGGTGTTGTCTGTTTCTTATGTAATGAGTTCTTATTTCTGAATTGAGAGGATTTGAAAACTAAAGTTCACAATGTCGTAATTATTCAACTGAGATGCACTTATCACATTGACAGCCTTACTTTGATTTGATGTGTTAAATGTGTAACCTACAACAGCATAGTGTTGACAGAATAGTGACAAAGCTCGTTTTGTAAATCACATGTTGGTATGAAACAAATGCAGTAACCAGTTGGGAGAGATTCCACTGTGTGCTATTCCTGAAATTTGAAAGCAACATTTTCTGACTTGGGAAACTGTTTCTCATCAGACTGGAGGTGTATTTCCTGACTTTAACAGCAGCTGTGTGCACTGTGGCCATGGGTAAAATTTCAGCCCACCCCCCACCCCCCACCCCATGTCTGTCTTCTAGGCCGTTGTGTTGGGTGATTTGACAGGTGGATTGGTTTCTTGGTTATTCATATTGATACATCCTGTCCACTAGGGCAGGCAGACTTGATTGACAATGGATTGCTTAAACCAGTTGTTTGAATGGGTTTCATTGTTCATTTACATCACAGCTTAGCTGCAAATCTGTTGGTGTGTATAACTATAGTGTGTCTTTTCTGTAACTGGAAGGCAGAACGCATGAGATCCGGGAAACAAATGATTAGGGTGGCATGTTATGGGGATGTGAAGGGATGGAGAGTCTTGGTGGTTAATGTTGGTACAGATGGATACTGGTAGGTCAGTATAATGTAAACTGTGTTTTCTGCTTTGTTTCTCAGACAATGAGGAAACCTGACGAGGTGTGCCTGTAGAGAATTCGTTAAATAGTAGCTTGAGACATTACTTTCATGGGGGTCATTTTTACTGAAAGAAATATGAACGAGAAAACGTGTTTTGTTTCGATAATTGTCAGTTCCTAATCTAGCCTCCACTTTCAGCCACTAAAGGCCCCACCACTTTTTGTTTCTTCTGATACTGAACATTCTAAGTCTGGTGCAGGCTAATTTTATAGTGAAGTTGAATTGGTCACATGCCAGGACATTTTCTTTTTGGCAGTGTAGAAGGTTCTGTATCTTTGTGCCTGCATGTAACTACCATTTCGATAAGCAGATGAAGTAGATGAAAAAGCAGAGGAATATCTTTTGGTCTTCTTGTTGGCCATTTAAATTTACTCAGAGGTTTTTCCAGGTCATAAATCGTTGCATCAGATTTTGTGGGTTTAGTTCCACCATCATATTGTGTGCAAATCACAGTGTGGCTGACTGATAGTGTGAAGTCTGAATCTGAGACATGGGGGGGGGGGGGTAAACAGTCTATTTCTTTTGCCCTGACTCACTCACACAATAGGACTCTCAATGTAGAGGTCTTGGGTTCGATTCCTGCTGGTACACTCGGAGTTGTCTTTTTACAAATAACATTTTCAGTATCCACGAATAATTTTCTGCATTGTCTTTTTATTGATTGTGTCTGGCAATCATATCTATTCTTTTAGTGAAATATTCTGGTGAAAATATGAAAACTGCACACTAGTTTAACTTTTCCCTATTCTCTTGCACTATTCTCTTCGCTCAATATAAGCTGATTTACAATCTCGTTTTCATTTGAGTGTGGAAATTTGTGTTTATATTATCGACTGTAAAATATGCTTAAAATTGCATTTAAAAACAAACAATTCTAGTTCACTTTGTCGTTCATGTAACATTTACAGAAATAAAACAAATATGAATAAAAACATGTCAAAATGTCTTCTGCTTTCGATTTCGAAATTTGAACCACTGCACCTCCCCTAGTAGTGGGCTTTAAACACAACATATTGAAGAAGATGCTCCTGGTGTTCACATCATCTCTGCAACACTCGATGTTATAGTGAACAGACTCAGCATGCAGTATAGAACTGTAGATAGACAGACAGATAGAGAGAGAGAGAGACAGACAGACAGACAGACAGGAGACAGACAGACAGACAGAGAGAAACGGACAGAGAAACAGGAGAGAGAGAAAGAGAGAGAAAGAGTGAGGGAGGGAGGTGGGGGGGGGGAGAGGGAGGTAGTAAAATAAGTTAGCAGACTTGTCATTTTCTCTTCGATAGAGTGCTCCTCAAAACGACGTGTGTCAGTCCGCCATCTTGATGAGCAAAATAGAAAGTCATCAAAATTGCGGGAATAATCACTGAAAGCGTAATAATAGTTTATTGTTTTAATCCAAAGAAGCAAATATAAAGCGCCCGCCATTTCGTAAAGCGCTTTACAAAACGGCGGGGGCTTAACCTGCCGATTTGTAAAGCAGCTGCCAATTTCTAAGCAGCACTTACAAATCGGCGGGGCCTAGCCTGCCGATTTGTAAGCGCTCTACAAATCAGTGCTGCTTACAAATCGGCGGTTTTACAAGTCATGCAATGTGCGCCGATTTGTAAGCGCTTACAATCAGTGTTGCTTACAAATTGGCGGGTTACAACAGTTTCAAAGGAGAAACCAACGAGGACAAATCCCCACAACAGCTTTGGTGATATTGCATACCAGTGTTGTTTTAGATTTGGAATGTTATACTTAGAATCTGAAAATTTGACAATTTTGTTTCATATTTGTATTTTGAGGCCTTAGCAGCCTGGTGTTATAAAAGTAGGAGTGAAGAATTGGTAGTGTGTTGGTGTTGTCTGTTTCTTATGTAATGAGTTCTTATTTCTGAATTGAGAGGATGTTGAACACTAAAGTTCACAATGTCGTAATTATTCAACTGAGATGCACTTATCACATTGACAGCCTTACTTTGATTTGATGTGTTTAAATGTGTAACCTACAACAGCATAGTGTTGACAGAATAGTGACAAAGCTCGTTTTGTAAATCACATGTAGGTATGAAACAAATGCAGTAACCAGTTGGGAGAGATTCCACTGTGTGCTATTCCTGAAATTTGAAAGCAACATTTTCTGACTTGGGAAACTGTTTCTCATCAGACAGGTGTATTTCCTGACGTTTAACAGCAGCTGTGTGCACTGTGGTATGGGTAAAATTTCAGCCCCACCCCCCACCCCATGTCTGTCTTCTAGGCCGTTGTGTTGGGTGATTTGACAGGTGGATTGGTTTCTTGGTTATTCATATTGATACATCCTGTCCACTAGGGCAGGAAGACTTGATTGACAATGGATTGCTTAAACCAGTTGTTTGAATGGGTTTCATTGTTCATTTACATCACAGCTAAGTGCAAGACCTGCTGGTGTGTATAACTAAGTGTGTCTTTTCTGTGTTGGTAGGCAGAACGCTGAGATCCGGAAACAAATGATTAGGGTGGCATGTTATGGGGATATGAAGGGATGGAGAGTTTGGTGGTAATGATGTACAGATGCATACTGGTAGGTCAGTATAATGTTAAACCTGTGTTTTCTGCTTTGTTTCTCCAGACAATGAGGAACCTGAAGAGGCTGTGCCTGGTAAGAATTGTTAAATAGTTGCTTGAGACAATACTTTCATGGGGGTCATTTTACTGAACAGAAATATGAACGAGAAAACGTGTGTTTTGTTTCGATAAATGTCAGTCCTATCTAGCCTCCACTTTCAGCCACCAAATGCCCACCACTTTTGTTTCAGCTGATACAGAACATTCCAAGTCTGGTGCATGCTAATTTATAGTGAAGATGAATTGGTCACAATGCCGGGACATTTTCTTTTTGGCCAGTGTAGAAGGTTCTGTATCTTGTGCCTGCTAACTACCATTGATAAGCAGATGAAGGAGATGACAAAGCAGAAGGAATATCTTTTGGTTTCATTGTTGGCCATTTAGATTTACTCGCAGGTCAGGTCAAAACAGTGCATCAGATTTCTGTGGGTTTAGTCCACCATCATATTGTGTGCAAATCACAGTGTGGCTGACAGTGGTATGAAGTCTGACATCTCGGACATTGGGGACTCCTCAGAGACAGTTTCAAAGGAGAAACCAACGGGGAAAAATGCTCACAACAGCTTTGGTGATATTCCACACCAGTGGTATTCTTAGATTTGGAATGTTATACTTAAAATCTGAAAATTTGACAATTTTGTTTCGTATTTGTATTTTGAGGCCTTAGCAGCCCTGGTGTTATAAAAGTAGGAGTGAAGAATTGGTAGTGTGTTGGTGTTGTCTGTTTCTTATGTAATGAATTGAGAGGATGTTGAAAACTAAAGTTCACAATGTCGTAATTATTCAACTGAGATGCACTTATCACATTGACAGCCTTACTTTGATTTGATGTGTTAAATGTGTAACCTGCAACAGCATAGTGTTGACAGAATAGTGACAAAGCTCGTTTTGTAAATCACATGTTGGTATGAAACAAATGCAGTAACCAGTTGGGAGAGATTCCACTGTGTGCTATTCCTGAAATTTGAAAGCAACATTTTCTGACTTGGGAAACTGTTTCTCATCAGACTGGAGGTGTATTTCCTGACGTTTAACAGCAGCTGTGTGCACTGTGGCCATGGGTAAAATTTCAGCCCCACCCCCCACCCCCCACCCCATGTCTGTCTTCTAGGCCGTTATGTTGGGTGATTTGACAGGTGGATTGGTTTCTTGGTTATTCATATCGATACATCCTGTCCACTAGGGCAGGCAGACTTGATTGACAATGGATTGCTTAAACCAGTTGTTTGAATGGGTTTCATTGTTCATTTACATCACAGCTAAGTGCAAAATCTGTTGGTGTGTATAACTAAGTGTGTCTTTTCTGTAATGGTAGGCAGAACGCTGAGATCCGGAAACAAATGATTAGGGTGGCATGTTATGGGGATGTGAAGGGATGGAGAGTTTGGTGGTAATGATGTACAGATGCATACTGGTAGGTCAGTATAATGTTAAACCTGTGTTTTCTGCTTTGTTTCTCCAGACAATGAGGAACCTGAAGAGGCTGTGCCTGGTAAGAATTGTTAAATAGTTGCTTGAGACAATACTTTCATGGGGGTCATTTTACTGAACAGAAATATGAACGAGAAAACGTGTTTTGTTTCGATAAATGTCAGTCCTATCTAGCCTCCACTTTCAGCCACCAAATGCCCACCACTTTTGTTTCATCTGATACAGAACATTCTAAGTCTGGTGCATGCTAATTTATAGTGAAGATGAATTGGTCACAATGCCAGGACATTTTCTTTTTGGCCAGTGTAGAAGGTTCTGTATCTTGTGCCTGCTAACTACCATTGATAAGCAGATGAAGTAGATGAAAAAGCAGAAGGAATATCTTTTGGTTTCTTGTTGGCCATTTAAATTTACTCAGAGGTCAGGTCAAAACAGTGCATCAGATTTCTGTGGGTTTAGTCCACCATCATATTGTGTGCAAATCACAGTGTGGCTGACAGTGGTGTGAAGTCTGACATCTGAGACATTGGGGACTCCTCAGAGACAGTTTCAAAGTAGAAACCAACGGGAAAAATGCTCACAACAGCTTTGGTGATATTCCACACCAGTGTTGTTCTTAGATTTGGAATGTTATACTTAAAATATGAAAATTTGACAATTTTGTTTTTTTATTTGTATTTTGAGGCCTTAGCAGCCCTGGTGTTATAAAAGTAGGAGTGAAGAATTGGTAGTGTGTTGGTGTTGTCTGTTTCTTATGTAATGAGTTCTTATTTCTGAATTGAGAGGATATTGAAAACTAAAGTTCACAATGTTGTAATTATTCATCTGAGATTCACTTACCACATTGACAGCCTTACTTTGATTTGATGTGTTAAATGTGTAACCTACAACAGCATAGTGTTGACAGAATAGTGACAAAGCTCGCTTTGTAAATCACATGTTGGTATGAAACAAATGCAGTAACCAGTTGGGAGAGATTCCACTGTGTGCTATTCCTGAAATTTGAAAGCAACATTTTCTGACTTGGGAAACTGTTTCTCATCAGACTGGAGGTGTATTTCCTGACATTTAACAGCAGCTGTGTGCACTGTGGCCATGGGTAAAATTTCAGCCCCACCCCCCACCCCCCACCGCATGTCTGTCTTCTAGGCCGTTGTGTTGGGTGATTTGATAAGTGGATTGGTTTCTTGGTTATTCATATTGATACATCCTGTCCAGTAGTGCAGGAAGACTTGATTGACAATGGATTGCTTAAACCAGTTGTTTGAATGGGTTTCATTGTTCATTTACATCACAGCTAAGTGCAAAATCTGCTGGTGTGTATTACTAAGTGTGTCTTTTCTGTAATGGTAGGCAGAACGCTGAGATCCGGAAACAAATGTTTGGCGTCATGTACTGTACCATGTCAGACCATAGCATTCACGGCAGTTAGCCAGCTCTGTCAGGCCGAAGATTTTGTGTGGCTAATGCAGTAATAAGACAGTCACGTGACGCCCACCCTACTTCCGCCGAAGGAAGAAGCCGGTGTAAACTTCCTGTACTTCATTCTCTCTCGGCCTGCCGTCCAAGCAAGATAAGTCTTGTGCTCTGTCTCGCCTTTCTTTGCCGTTGTGTTAAGATAGCCTTGTGTTTGCTCCTTGCTTGTTTTGTTGTGGCTTGCGCGCTGAACCCTTGTACCCTTGCCGGTGAGGCTTTGGTTTGGCGTGCTTTATTGATTTTGCTGATTTTATCACACACGCTTCTCACGTTTGTGCTTTGTTCTCGACATTCGCGACTTGCCACTCTTCTCGCGTTTTTGCCTTGTTCTCGACATTTGCGACTTGCCACGCTTCTCGCGTTCGTGCCTTGTTCGCCACTTGCCTCCCGTGCATCTCGCATTCGGAACTCCGAGCTACACGCCGATTTCCATCTCCCCGCTTTACTTAGCCTTACGGCCTTTGCGACTCCCATTTCACTTCCATTTGGATTCCTATTCGACGATCTTCCTCGTCGTTCACTCGCTTTCCATTACTTGCGCCGGTCGTTCCGCCATTTTGTGTCGGTCGTTCCGCCATTTTGTGTCGACCGGCCATACCGACACACATACGATCGCACCGTCTTACTCGAACAGCGCGACTTCTGCGCATTTCCAGCACTATCAGTGCCCCTTCCGAGGTTGGTCGAGCTCTTCCTATCCCTCGATCCACCTCTTTGTCTCCCCTTTGCGATCGTGTTTTCCGTGTTTGTCTCGCCACCAGTGCCCAACATGGTGAAGGATACTAACGGGTCGAGCCGCTCCTTTGTTCGCGAGTCGCGCTCTGCCCCGGAGGACCCGAGTATCGATTCCAGGGGACAAACCGCTCACACCTCTGAGCGTACGGTCAGTGTGGAGGAGGGTTCCGCGCAGGGGACGCGCGACCAGCTTTGCTATTCCTCCTCTTCACAATCGGCGGACACACGATCGTTGCGATCGAAGTCGAGCAGGCATTTGGCCGAATCGAACTTGCAATCGGCCGTCATTGCCGACTGTTTTTCGTTCTATTCTGACTCTAAACCGAAATCCAAGGGCAAGGCCCCCATGAAAGGACCTGCCCGTTCTAAATCTTCCCGTTCTCCAAAATCTTCCCGTTCTTCGGCCAAATCGCCTGCTCAGTTTCCATCGCACAAGGAGACTCTCTATCATGCTGCGTCCGGCGATCGTCGGCCCCTGGGGACCATTGCCGAGACTCGGACCAGCACGGGTGACGACTCGCGGTCGGAATCACCGCTCGTCACCCGATCAGATGAGACTCGTGACGCTAGCTACCCCCCCACTAACGCCACGCAGTCGAATCACGCTCTCCCCAACCGTGTCCGGGGTCAGCCACTACTCGGACACGAGGAGCGTCATCACTCCAGTGGAGGGGCTGTGGGCAGTCTTTGGTGTGACTTCCCCACTGACCACAACCCCGGGTCAGGGACGCAGGCATCGACCAGCTCGGATCTGCGCCCTCACCCCCAACGGTCGAACCACCCGATCGACCGTTCAACTTTCCCCTAGGGGTACAGGACGTTGGGGAGCGGACTTCTTTCGCTCCCCGGTTGGGCATCGTCCGCGGTCCCGTTCCTCCGGGGGGAGGATCGACCAGCGGGACCAAGGGTAACCTCCCTTCGTCTTCTGAGGTGGATCCGTCGCCGCAGCCATCCCAGTCCGCTCCCACACGGCCAGGAGGCTCGGCTACCGCACCACCCACCGGCCACCTTGCCATGCAGGGGGCCGGCACGGATCGCACCCGGGAGATGCAGGAGGCAGTGCTCTCCCTGGGGCGGGTGCGAGACAGCTCGCCTTCTCGCTACCCTCCCCTTGGTGCCCAAGGTTACCCGGGTCCCCGGGGAGACTCTGCCCCAGGGCCGCCACAGCCCGTCGTACTCTCCGGGGACCGGTGGCTCTATTCCCCCGAGAGGAATCAGTGGCTTAGGGCTGACACTCTTCCAGACTCCTCCTCCGGTCACATGTGGCATCCTGCCTCCCGGAGTTGGATCGACCTGGGGCCCCCTTCCTCTCGGGCGCTGTCCGATCGGCGATCCCCCAGTCTGCCCGCCGAGTATGGAGCCACCAGGGACCCGTCCTCCTTCGAAGGTGGATCTGATCATCCCCTTCTGGATTACTCTGACCCTCAACTCGAGGACGGGGTCGAGGAGTACGGGGTTGAGGACTCCCTCCCCCAGTCTGGTGGCCTCTCCATCCTGGAGAGCTGGCGTCCAGATCTTGTTGTGAGGGAATTCCCTCCCTCTGACAACATCTTCTCCTTTAGCCATTTCACTGGGGAGCCCCCTGCCCAGCGATCACAGCCGAGGATAGTCGCCCCCCAGACCCTCCCTCCCTTGTGGGACAGACCGGCTTCTTTCGCCAGGGGTGCACATGCCATTCCCCCACCGGGGATTGACTTCTTGTCAGCCCCTAACGCGGCTCCAGTAGGAGCTTTCCTCAAAGACCCGCGTCATGGCCCCCATGTCTTTTCCCTCTTCTCTGCCAATCCGGCCACCAGGGACATTGCCATTTCTTCCGCCGACCTCAGGCTCACGCCCAACCTCGCCCCCCCCACATCCACCCCTGTTCTCATCAAGAACTTGACGGAGTGGGATAGAATTGCCAGGACCGGCATTCTCCACACCACCGCGGGACATGCATTCATGGACATGTTCCTGCAGCGAGCGGAGGAGCTCTGGGCAAAGGAGGGCATCACTGCCTCGGTGGCTTCGGACCCCGACGACTCTGAGGCAGATCCTAGCCTATTCGACGACCCCCTCTTGCGTTTCCTGGTCAACAAGATTTTGCATCACCTCTGGGCTGCGGCGGACAGCGCGGCCAGGTGCCATTTTAACTGCCTGTTAGCAGTGAGAGATGCTGTGCTATCTCAGGCCAATCTCTCCCTGGCGCTCAAGGCGGCCTTACGGTGCATCCCGGGTCAGGAACAGTCGCTCTTCGGTGACTATTCCACTGCTGTCATCACTCATGCAGTCGAGGAACGCAAGCAGGCGGCGTCTTTTGCGGCCAAGCCCCCTCCACAGCATCGTCCTCGCCAGCATCGCCCTCCTGGACCCTACTCCCGTCCGGCCCCAGACCCCAGCCCTACCCCAAACAGGCCCCCCCTCGCACCTCAAGGCCCGCCAGACGACCTTCTTCTGCCGTTGCTAGATCAAAACCGAAAAACCCCCATCAGCAGAATTTTCGGTTCGGTCAACAGGCCCGGCCTCGGAGGTGACTAGTAGACTCACCTTCGGAGGAGCGAGAACTGGCAGACTTCTTGCCCCTCCCCGGCCCCGCGGCCCCTTTGGCAGGCAGCCTGTCCCGACATGCCCACCAGTGGCGGCGTATGGGACTCAACCCTTGGATAGTGTCAGTGTTACAAGAGGGGTTCCGTCTGCCCTGGGCACACGATCGCCCCCCGCTGCTATCCTCTCCTCCTCCTTCCCCCGGCAATACCCCCCTGGCCCAGGCGGAGGCTCTTCGCCTGGAAGTCGAGGACCTTCTTCGGAAAGACGCCATCACCCATATACCCCACCCAAACCCCGGGTTTTACTCCCGCCTTTTTGTGGTCCCCAAGTCCTCGGGGGGCTGGAGGCCCATCCTCGACCTTTCTCCACTCAACAAATTCCTCAGAACAACCACAATGGCCTCTTGCAGAGCTGGCACTGAGTCCCTTTACGATTACAGGTGGAGGAAATGGGTCTCATGGTGCAAAGACAACTCTGTCCTACACAATCGCCCCTCAAATATCCAGATAGGAAATTTTCTGTCCCACCTAAAACTATCAGCTAGCTCCATACGGGGCTACAGGTCGGCCATCTGCACGACCATCCGCCAACTGGGCGGACCGTCCTTTGAGAATGACTTCCTTCTCAGAGAGATCTCTAGAGGAGTGGCCCTTCGTGAGGCCCGATCCCCAAGGCGCGTTCCCCTTTGGGATCTTTTCACTGTACTCGATGCCCTCAGGAAACCTCCTTTCGAGCCTATCTCCTCCCTCCCCTTCGACCTTCTGTCTATGAAGACCACCTTTCTCCTCGCTTTGGCCTCGGCCAGAAGGCGGAGCGAGATCCACGCTCTCAGCGGGGACCCCAGAGACATTGCCTTCCACACGGACGGCTCTGTCTCCCTTAAGTTCCTTCCCGAATTCCTGGCTAAAAACCAGGAACCCGGTAGCCCCTCCCCCTACCTCGTCATCCGCCCATTGGCGGATATCCTAGGTGGAGAGAGCGGTGGTGACAGGACTCTGTGTCCTTCCAGGTGTCTAAGACACTACTGGGAACGTTCACGCCCCAGGCGCGCTTCTCAGAGACGTCTCTTTATTTCCATCAACCCCAAGAATAAGAAGGACATCTCAGCTGGCACTATCTCGAGGTGGCTCTCCAAGACGGTCAAATCGGCCTATGCCCAGACGTCCAAGGTCCTCCCCGTCTTGTCCCCCCGGGCCCATGAGGTCAGAGCACTGGCCGCTTCTGCAGCTTTCCAGCACTCTGTCCCCCTGCGCCACCTCCTGGAAGCAGCCTACTGGCGTTTGGAGAATCCCTTTATAAACTTTTATTTAAGGGACATCCGCATGACCAGGGCTGACGGTTCTGAAGGGATATCCTTTGTGGCGGCTAATGCAGCCATATCGGTTAACCCCAAGAACCACTAGGGCACTAGCCCTCCTCCTTTTACGATAAATTCTGCTATGGTCTGACATGGTACAGTATATGACGCCAAAATGGGGAGTTTGTATTATACTCCCTGTTTGGCTAGTATACTTACCATGTCAGACTCTAATGCCCGCCCTACCTTCCCCACTAGCGCCAAGGTCCTTGGGGTTACCTGGCGTGCAGGCCTCGACGAATGAGGTACAGGAAGTTTACACCGGCTTCTTCCTTCGGCGGAAGTAGGGTGGGCGTCACGTGACTGTCTTATTACTGCATTAGACACACAAAATCTTCGGCCTGACAGAGCTGGCTAACTGCCGTGAATGCTATGGTCTGACATGGTAAGTATACTAGCCAAACAGGGAGTATAATACAAACTCCCCATATTAGGGTGGCATGTTATGGGGATATGAAGGGATGGAGAGTTTGGTGGTAATGATGTACAGATGCATACTGGTAGGTCAGTATAATGTTAAACCTGTGTTTTCTGCTTTGTTTCTCCAGACAATGAGGAACCTGAAGAGGCTGTGCCTGGTAAGAATTGTTAAATAGTTTGCTTGAGACAATACTTTCATGGGGGTCATTTTACTGAACAGAAATATGAACGAGAAAACTTGTGTTTTGTTTCGATAAATGTCAGTCCTATCTAGCCTCCACTTTCAGCCACCAAATGCCCACCATTTTTGTTTCAGCTGATACAGAACATTCTAAGTCTGGTGCATGCTAATTTATAGTGAAGATGAATTGGTCACAATGCCAGGACATTTTCTTTTTGGCCAGTGTAGAAGGTTCTGTATCTGGTGCCTGCTAACTAACATTGATATGCAGATGAAGGAGATGACAAAGCAGAAGGAATATCTTTTGGTTTCATTGTTGGCCGTTTAGATTTACTCGCAGGTCAGGTCAAAACAGTGCATCAGATTTCTGTGGGTTTAGTCCACCATCATATTGTGTGCAAATCACAGTGTGGCTGACAGTGGTATGAAGTCTGACATCTGAGACATTGGGGACTCCTCAGAGACAGTTTCAAAGGAGAAACCAACGGGAAAAATGCTCACAACAGCTTTGGTGATATTCCACACCAGTGTTGTTCTTAGATTTGGAATGTTATACTTAAAATCTGAAAATTTGACAATTTTGTTTCGTATTTGTATTTTGAGGCCTTAGCAGCCCTGGTGTTATAAAAGTAGGAGTGAAGAATTGGTAGTGTGTTGGTGTTGTCTGTTTCTTATGTAATGAGTTCTTATTTCTGAATTGAGAGGATGTTGAAAACTAAAGTTCACAATGTCATAATTATTCAACTGAGATGCACTTATCACATTGACAGCCTTACTTTGATTTGATGTGTTAAATGTGTAACCTACAACAGCATAGTGTTGACAGAATAGTGACAAAGCTCGTTTTGTAAATCACATGTTGGTATGAAACAAATGCAGTAACCAGTTGGGAGAGATTCCACAATGGGCTATTCCTGAAATTTGAAAGCAACATTTTCTGACTTGGGAAACTGTTTCTCAGCAGACTGGAGGTGTATTTCCTGACGTTTAACAGCAGCTGTGTGCACTGTGGCCATGGGTAAAATTTCAGCCCCACCCCCCACCCCCCACCCCATGTCTGTCTTCTAGGCCGTTGTGTTGGGTGATTTGACAGGTGGATTGGTTTCTTGGTTATTCATATCGATACATCCTGTCCAGTAGTGCAGGCAGACTTGATTGACAATGGATTGCTTAAACCAGTTGTTTGAATGGGTTTCATTGTTCATTTACATCACAGCTAAGTGCAAAATCTGTTGGTGTGTATAACTAAGTGTGTCTTTTCTGTGTTGGTAGGCAGAACGCTGAGATCCGGAAACAAATGATTAGGGTGGCATGTTATGGGGATGTGAAGGGATGGAGAGTTTGGTGGTAATGATGTACAGATGCATACTGGTAGGTCAGTATGATGTTAAACCTGTGTTTTCTGCTTTGTTTGTCCAGACAATGAGGAACCTGAAGAGGCTGTGCCTGGTAAGAATTGTTAAATAGTTGCTTGAGACAATACTTTCATGGGGGTCATTTTACTGAACAGAAATATGAACGAGAAAACGTGTGTTTTGTTTCGATAAATGTCAGTCCTATCTAGCCTCCACTTTCAGCCACCAAATGCCCACCACTTTTGTTTCAGCTGATGCAGAATATTCTAAGTCTGGTGCATGCTAATTTATAGTGAAGATGAATTGGTCACAATGCCAGGACATTTTCTTTTTGGCCAGTGTAGAAGGTTCTGTATCTTGTGCCTGCTAACTACCATTGATAAGCAGATGAAGTAGATGAAAAAGCAGAAGGAATATCTTTTGGTTTCATTGTTGGCCATTTAGATTTACTCAGAGGTCAGGTCAAAACAGTGCATCAGATTTCTGTGGGTTTAGTCCACCATCATATTGTGTGCAAATCACAGTGTGGCTGACAGTGGTATGAAGTCTGACATCTGAGACATTGGGGACTCCTCAGAGACAGTTTCAAAGGAGAAACCAACGGGAAAAATGCTCCAACAGCTTTGGTGATATTCCACACCAGTGTTGTTCTTAGATTTGGAATGTTATACTTAAAATCTGAAAATTTGACAATTTTGTTTCGTATTTGTATTTTGAGGCCTTAGCAGCCCTGGTGTTATAAAAGTAGGAGTGAAGAATTGGTAGTGTGTTGGTGTTGTCTGTTTCTTATGTAATGAGTTCTTATTTCTGAATTGAGAGGATATTGAAAACTAAAGTTCACAATGTCATAATTATTCATCTGAGATGCACTTACCACATTGACAGCCTTACTTTGATTTGATGTGTTAAATGTGTAACCTACAACAGCATAGTGTTGACAGAATAGTGACAAAGCTCGCTTTGTAAATCACATGTTGGTATGAAACAAATGCAGTAACCAGTTGGGAGAGATTCCACTGTGTGCTATTCCTGAAATTTGAAAGCAACATTTTCTGACTTGGGAAACTGTTTCTCATCAGACTGGAGGTGTATTTCCTGACGTTTAACAGCAGCTGTGTGCACTGTGGCCATGGGTAAAATTTCAGCCCCACCCCCCACCCCCCACCCCATGGTTGTCTTCTCGGCCGTTGTGTTGGGTGATTTGATAGGTGGATTGGTTTCTTGGTTATTCATATTGATACATCCTGTCCAGTAGTGCAGGAAGACTTGATTGACAATGGATTGCTTAAACCAGTTGTTTGAATGGGTTTCATTGTTCATTTACATCACAGCTAAGTGCAAAATCTGCTGGTGTGTATAACTAAGTGTGTCTTTTCTGTGTTGGTAGGCAGAACGCTGAGATCCGGAAACAAATGATTAGGGTGGCATGTTATGGGGATGTGAAGGGATGGAGAGTTTGGTGGTAATGATGTACAAATGCATACTGGTAGGTCAGTATAATGTTAAACCTGTGTTTTCTGCTTTGTTTCTCCAGACAATGAGGAACCTGAAGAGGCTGTGCCTGGTAAGAATTGTTAAATAGTTGCTTGAGACAATACTTTCATGGGGGTCATTTTACTGAACAGAAATATGAATGAGAAAACTTGTGTTTTGTTTCGATAAATGTCAGTCATATCTAGCCTCCACTTTCAGCCACCAAATGCCCACCATTTTTGTTTCAGCTGATACAGAACATTCTAAGTCTGGTGCATGCTATTTTATAGTGAAGATGAATTGGTCACAATGCCAGGACATTTTCTTTTTGGCCAGTGTAGAAGGTTCTGTATCTGGTGCCTGCTAACTAACAAGCTAATAAGCAGATGAAGGAGATGACAAAGCAGAAGGAATATCTTTTGGTTTCATTGTTGGCCATTTAGATTTACTCGCAGGTCAGGTCAAAACAGTGCATCAGATTTCTGTAGGGTTTAGTCCACCATGACATTGTGTGCAAATCACAGTGTGGCTGACAGTGGTATGAAGTCTGACATCTCAGACATTGGGGACTCCTCAGAGACAGTTTCAAAGTAGAAACCAACGGGAAAAATGCCCACAACAGCTTTGGTGATATTCCACACCAGTGGTGTTCTTAGATTTGGAATGTTATACTTAAAATCTGAAAATTTGACAATTTTGTTTCATATTTGTATTTTGAGGCCTTAGCAGCCCTGGTGTTATAAAAGTAGGAGTGAAGAATTGGTAGTGTGTTGGTGTTGTCTGTTTCTTATGTAATGAGTTCTTATTTCTGAATTGAGAGGATATTGAAAACTAAAGTTCACAGTGTCGTAATTATTCAACTGAGATGCACTTATCACATTGATAGCCTTACTTTGATTTGATTTGTTAAATGTGTAACCTACAACAGCATAGTGTTTGACAGAATAGTGACAAAGCTCGTTTTGTAAATCACATGTTGGTATGAAACAAATGCAGTAACCAGTTGGGAGAAATTCCACTGTGTGCTATTCCTGAAATTTGAAAGCAACATTTTCTGACTTGGGAAACTGTTTCTCATCAGACTGGAGGTGTATTTCCTGACGTTTAACAGCAGCTGTGTGCACTGTGGCCATGGGTAAAATTTCAGCCCCACCCCCCACCTCCCCCGCATGCCTGTCTTCTAGGCCGTTGTGTTGGGTGATTTGATAGGTGGATTGGTTTCTTGGTTATTCATATTGATACATCCTGTCCAGTAGTGCAGGAAGACTTGATTGACAATGGATTGCTTAAACCAGTTGTTTGAATGGGTTTCATTGTTCATTTACATCACAGCTAAGTTCAAAATCTGCTGGTGTGTATAACTAAGTGTGTCTTTTCTGTGTTGGTAGGCAGAACGCTGAGATCCGGAAACAAATGATTAGGGTGGCATGTTATGGGGATGTGAAGGGATGGAGAGTTTGGTGGTAATGATGTACAGATGCATACTGGTAGGTCAGTATAATGTTAAACCTGTGTTTTCTGCTTTGTTTCTCCAGACAATGAGGAACCTGAAGAGGCTGTGCCTGGTAAGAATTGTTAAATAGTTGCTTGAGACAATACTTTCATGGGGGTCATTTTACTGAACAGAAATATGAACGAGAAAACTTGTGTTTTGTTTCGATAAATGTCAGTCCTATCTAGCCTCCACTTTCAGCCACCAAATGCCCACCATTTTTGTTTCAGCTGATACAGAACATTCTAAGTCTGGTGCATGCTAATTTATAGTGAAGATGAATTGGTCACAATGCCAGGACATTTTCTTTTTGGCCAGTGTAGAAGGTTCTGTAACCCGTGTCCTTTTGGGTTTTAAATTTCTTTCAGTTCCAGTGAACTTGAAACTCTTTATCAACCCTCCCTTTCTTGGGTTACAATTTTGGGTGAGGTACGTGCTTGTTAAATATCTTTGTTTTTAACTACTCAAACACAATTTTCCAACATAACAGACTGGAGTCCATATCTTTGTTTTTAACTACTCAAACACAAATTTCCAACATAACAGACTGGAGTCCACAAATAGAGTAAAAACAAGAACAAAGTGTTTATTTGAATATTAGGACTAACCAAGCCAAAATAATAAAGAAAAAAAAAAAAAACAACTCTTCCCAGATCAGCCCAAAATATTTCCTTTCCAATAGTATGGCCTATCCATACACAACCACATGGAAATATTAAACAACAGCTGAGATCCAGAGAACTTTGTAGAGTTTTACAGAATTTAGAGTTTCCAAAGTTTTCAAAGAATTTAAAGTGACTTTAGAAGTTTTTAATCTTTATGAGTCTTAAGAGCGATTAGGAGTTAAATAAGAAACCAGTACTGACAACCTAAAACAAAAACCAATGGTCTCAAGCCAAAAGAAAAATCGTCTCTGCTGGTAGTGGCAGGGAGCAGCCTTAAAGCCCTCTCAGCTTGTTCTGGTTGCAGCTGGACCTCTGTGTCTAAGTAAAAGGGTTGGCTAGCATGTGGTGGTTCTTTTTATAGCAGGAGGGACCCACATGGCCACTCAAACAGGAAGTCACATGGGCGCCTACCCGCAACATGATCATTTCTTTGTTCTAATTGGAAATTATTTAAAAACCTTCCTTTCTATTTAAATGAGTGATCCTTACTTTATACAACTAGTGAAGATTTCCTAGAATGTTATAATAATAGAAATCGCTAATACAATTTATTTATTTTTTGCTTGTTTGTTTATTTTCTGCGGGACTACTTCCTGCTTAGTAAAAATTGCCACCAAACTATATATACAGCATCTGTGCAATTTTCAACTCTTCCTGTTGTTGTTTACACTGATGTTGTGCAGAACCAACCTGGCTGTAATCTACCACAGAAATTCCTTATTTTATGTGGGGGGTTACACATACCCCCGGCAAGAAAAGTTTCTCATAACCCTTTATGGAAATCTTTAAAAAAAATATATTGAACTATTGAAATTTTCAATTTCACATAACCCGAACATTTTGTAATCGCAGAAAAGTGGGAAACAATATTAGCAACAGTAGAAGAAAAACTTTTCAAACCTGGCCCTTGAACTGATTTCTTCTTTCTTTTCTAAGAATTTATGTATGGCTTGTTGCAATCTCTTCATCCTTCCATCCCATGCGAGGCAGCCTAAAAGTGGTAACAAGACTGACCAGTTCTTTTGGGTGCAACCTATACTGGACACGCACACACACACACACACACACTGTTACAATTAACTATCTACCAAAGCTAAGTCTAGCATTCTACAAGAGCTTTACAAATTTCCCCAAGTCCCCACAAAATAAAGTTAAACCGGATTTCAAGCGGAATGGTATCCCCTTGCTCCTGTAACCCTTTGAGTGTGATCATGACCTTTTCCAGCTCATGATCCTTTTTGGGCAGTTTCTCTGTTGTGACCTGATGCCCCAAATTTAGTTTTTCCACTGCCTTCCTCGTTCTCGTGGAACGCCTTGGCAGGGGGTTTTGCCTTTTCTTCCTCCTCTACATCTCTTGTGTCGGATTCCCCTTCTTCCTCGCCATTGTCCTCCGACAAGTTTTGTCCTTCCTGCACATCATGTTTCTCTTGGATTTTATCTTCCAAGATATCTGGCTCCTGTGGAGGATTTTCTCTTTGGGCCTCTGCGTCCCCTGATGACTCATTCAACTCCCCTTGAGGGTTGTCTTCATCTCCTCCATCTCCTGCCAGATCATCACCCATATGAGAATTTTCCTCAGCTGTCGGATCCTGTTCCTCAGCAACTTCTGTTACCTTTGGTTTCTGTTGTGGAACAAAGCTTGGTACTGTTGGCCTCAATGCCCTCGGGCCAGCGGTCACGACTATTTCCACAGAAGGGAATTCCTCCTGGGCCTCTTCATGATCCGAATCATGATAATCAGTGACCTGATTTGGAGTGTCCCTTTTCCTTTTCTCTAACGGAGAAAACTCCAACCTTCTCTCAGCCAGCGGCTTCTGTTCCACTTCCAGAAATCCTACCGGTAACAGTAAGTTACGATGTAAGGTGCGCAAAACACCATCGCCCTGCTCCTTTCGAACGGTATATACAGGTAGGCCATCTCTTTTGGACACCACTGTGTACACATCGGGCTCCCATCGGTCGTCGACCTTTGAGTGAATTTTTGCCCCAACTCTTTTCACTAAACATCTGTCTCCTGGTTCTAGTTCTGCGGCATGTGCTCTTGCATCATAGCGTACTTTGTTCTTGTGAGCAGAATGTTCCATAGCCGCTTTTGCTAGATCATAAGCTGCAGCCATACTTTCTTCTAATGATTTAATGTACTGTGTTGTACTGCACTTACAATTTCTTTCCAGATCTATCCCAAAGGCTAAATCCACAGGCAATCTGGGCTGGCGTCCAAAAAATAGATGGTACGGGCTGAAACCTGTACTTTCATGTATCCGTGCATTGTATGCATGCACCACTTGTCGCAAGTATTTCCTCCAATCCTGCTTCTGAAAATCCTCGAGGCTTCTTAACATTCCAATCAAGGTTCTGTTCCAGCGCTCTACCGGATTTCCAGACGGATGGTATGGGGTTGTGCGACACTTATCAATCCCTGCCAGTTCACAAATGTCCTTCATGAGTTTGGACTCAAAATCTCTTCCTTGATCTGTCAGTATTCGTGCAGGAAATCCATACACAAGGAAGAAATTGTTCCAGAGTGCTCGGGCAACTTCTTTTGCTGTTTGGTTCTTTGTCAGAACTGCTTGGGAGAATTTTGTAAAATGGTCCATTACCACTAAAATATCTTGTTTCTGTCCCCGGACCTCTATAGTCAAAAAATCCACTGACAACAGTTCCAATGGATAGCTAGTCTCTATGGACTGCATTGGCGCTCTTTGTGCATGCGCTCCCTTCCTGATACAACGTTCACAGCGTCTTATCTTCCTTTCTATGTCCCTAGCCATGAATGGCCAGAAAAATTGTTTCCTGGCCTGCCGCAGTGCATCATCGCAGTGTGTGTGGTACAGATCTTCATGTACTCCCTTCATGGCTTCTTTGCGGTGAGATGGTGGTACAACCAACTGGTGACTTATGGCGCCTTGATCTACAGATTTCTTGTACAAAACCCTATCAATCATTTCTAGTCTGGCTTGTTCCCTAACAAACACTTTAAATTCTGGAGGACATGGGTTCATCTGACTACTATCTAACTGTTTCCCGTCTTCTATGGTTCTGATTACCACACTCAGTGTACTGTCAGCCAACTGTAGCTGTCTCCACTCTGCGTTTGAAATTGATCTCTTTGTAAATCCTGGGGGATCCAACACATCATCCTGAATTCTTGCCGGGTCTTTCAGCACTTGCTCAATGGCAGCATACCCCTCATCATCATCATCAAGTACCTTCGTCTGCTGATGATGGTCTGTAGACATAGACCTTCCTCTTGCTTTGAGCAAGGCGCACAGAACTTCTTTATCCAGCGATATTGTTTCCATTTCTTCTTCAAATTTTTTGGCCTTATCCTGAAAAAATTTTGTCTTTTCCAAAACTCGCTGGTATTCTTCATCTTCTTCCGGGGGTGCCTGAGGGCGTCTGGACAGTCCATCCGCATCAGTGTGTAAAGCTCCCTTTTTATACCTCAGATCAAAATCAAACAACGAGAGTGAAGCCAACCAACGATGACTTGTGGCATCCAGCTGAGCATTTTTCAAAATATAACATAAAGGATTATTATCAGTAACTACGGTGACCTTTGACCCTAACAAATAATCCCTAAACTTTTCGCTCATTGCCCACTTCAAAGCTAGAAACTCCCGTTTGTGAGCAGGGTAGTTCTGCTCGGTCTTATTCAAACCACGGCTTGCATATGAGATGACGCGGAGCTTCCCTTCCTGATTTTGATATAGAACAGCCCCTAATCCTGTTCCACTGGCATCACAGTGTAGGGTGAATGGTTGAGTTTAATCCGCTATGCCTAAGATGGGCTCTGTAGTCAGGGCTTGTATGACTGACTCAAAGGCATTCTGATGTTTTTCACACCGCATGTGTGATATGTCAGAAGCCAGAGTTAGGGTAGCTTTCTTTCCATTCTTCTTGGCAGTCCAGTTTGGAATGTAGCCCAGCGTCAAATCATTCAGTGGTTTCACCATGGTGGCAAATTGTGGGATGAACCGCCGATAAAACCCTGCAAATCCTATAAAACTCTTTATGTCCTTTACCGTGCGAGGGACTGGCCACGTTGTCAATGCTTCTGTTTTCTCAGGGTCTGGGCGCACATCCTCTCCAGAAATGATAAAACCTAAATGCTTAATTTCAGTTGTTCCGAAAATGCATTTTTCTGGATCCAGCTTTAGCTGAAATTTCCGCAGCCTTTCCAGAGCCTGGATGGTTCGCTCCTCCAGTTCTTCCAGGGATCTTCCATGAATCAAAACATCATCCAAAAAGACAATGAGTTCGGCCAGATTCATGTCACAGAAGACTTTCTCCATTAGGCGCTGAAAACATGCTGGACTGTTTTTCAGACCCATGGGCATCCGGAGCCAGTGAAAGAGACCAAAGGGTGTTGTAAAGGCTGAAACTTGTTGGGCTGTTTCTGTTAGAGGCACCTCATAGTAGGCCTTGCTCAGATCTACAGATGTGAAGTATTTGGCCCCGTTCAGTGTGAGAAAAAGATCTTCAATTTTCGGGATGGCGTAGCTATCTTTGACCATGCGGTTGTTAATTTTCCGATAGTCTACGCACATCCTCAGGGCTCCAGATTTTTTCCTAACAAGGACAATGGGACTGGCAAACTGTGAGGAAGAGGGAGCAATGATTTCAGCATCTAGCAACTCCTGAATGTGCTGTTTTGCCTCATCAAAATCTCTAGGTGGAATAGGCCGTGGCCGCTCTCGGATCACAGTCCCTGGCTCCAGTTCAATGTCATGTTTGACAGCGTCTGTTCCCCCTATGTCTAAGTCATGTTGGATGAATACATCCCTATACCCTTGAAGACGCTTTTGAAAGTTTTCCTGCCAATCTGATGGTGTGTCTGTCCCAAACCTAAATGTCATGGGATTCTGCTCAGGTGTAGGATCTGTCTGAGGTTCTGATGGTGAAGCTGATGCATGCAAGTCGACATTTGCGTGACTATCCCCAGAAGAATCCTTATCCTCCCCACTAACCACATCATTTAAGATGATAACACTTTGTCAATGGCATACTCAGCTGTAATGGTGTACACCTCCCCAATTACCTGATTCATTTTCAACCTGATGTCCTGTGCAGATGTATTCTGGACATACAACCTCACCTGACCCAACTTGTTTGTCTGTTGTTTACCAGATATTATTTGTAAACCTGTGGGTAAAGTGGTCTGTGTTGGTTCCTGAATGAGGACTGCTGTTTGTGTGGCAGGCACTGTTCCATGTATGACCCCTCTGACTTCTGCACATTCCCCTGCTAAAATCTGTACTTTAGTTCCCTTCACTTTCGGTGTACCCAAAAGACCATTTGCATTCTTCCCAGCTACATTTCTATACACAAAGGCTGCCTCACAACGGATAGGTAAGGTAGTGAAGAAATGCTTACCTCCTGCCTTTTCACAACGCTCTGCCAGTAGCCTGAAAGTGTTGGTTCCAACTATCACAGGTATGCGTGTGCTGAACTTGGTATCGGGGCACACTAAAGCAAAGGTGGTGACTGTCTCATCCGTACCTGCAACAATCTTAGGCAAAGACATGGGCACTTCAATAAAACCTAAATATGGGACTTTTTGACCCCCCACCCCCAAAATATTCA
Organism: Conus canariensis; assembly: GCA_033310375.1. NCBI lineage: Eukaryota > Metazoa > Mollusca > Gastropoda > Neogastropoda > Conidae > Conus > Conus canariensis. The sequence goes on along the minus strand of JAMYXO010000044.1, from coordinate 52,116 downwards.
GGCCTGTATCTAGTTCTTGTAAAGGAAACCTAGACAATTCCCTATGGTAAAAGTCTTCTGCTATCACGGTCACCTGTGAACCACTGTCTACAAGACAACAAGTCCGTTTCCCATCAACCAGTACTGGTGACTCACAACTGGGACCTACCAGTGCTTCAACAGTGCTTTCTGCTGTCATTGAACACTGATCAGCCGAGTTAGCAAATTCTAATTCAGCTAATATTACATCAGAGTCAGTGACAACAGAATGGCGACTGTTCCTGTTTTCCACTATCACCTTGACACTTTTTGTTTTACCCGTGTCCAAGATCTCGGCAGACTTTACACTCAGGTGCTTGGGCAGTGTATCTGCAGTTCTACAGAGGACCTGGAGATCAGCAGCCGATGCCCTACTACCTGTGATGGGGCCCCGCAGTTCCACTTCCTGTGCTGGAGGGATTGTCAGCTGGAAATTACTCTTGAGCTTCACTGGTTTCAGCATCAAGAGTCCCTGGTCTGCACAGTTCACTGCCGTTTCTACTTGCACCTGGGTGTAAGTGTCAAGCACTGGGGGACGAGATGATGGTGGGTCTACTGGCTGTCCCTTGCCAGCAGACCATTTGCGTTTAACGCCTGCCTTCGTCTGGACTGCTGCCTCTGACGCCTCGCCTCCTCCTGTTCGGCGACTAGCGCCCGATTTGGTGGGTTAGGACAGTCCTTCGCAAAATGCTGCCCTACCACACCACACTTAAAACAGTGTCCCTTGGGCCCTTTCTTCTGTGTGGGACGTGACTGCACCCCAGCTGACCCAACCAATCCACCTGCCGCAAGTAACTTCTCTGCAACCTTCTGTGCCAATAAGTCAAGGTCTCTGTCCTCCCGAGCCTCTGCCATATGTAGATTGCTTACAGCGGTGCGTGGATTCCTCATCTCCAACTCCAGCTTGCGAACTACCCGTAGCAGTTCAGGTAGTGGCTGGGTAGTCTCTCCTGGAAGGCCGAACCTACTGCGAAGCTCTGAGCTCAGCGACGAGTTTGTCTGGTTGAGGCCCTTCACGAAAACGCTGAACACCTTTTGGCTCATCTCCGCATCACTAAACTTGGTGTATTTATTAATACTGAGTATACGCTCCCAGAGCCTCATCAAAAAGTCTGATGGTTTTTCAGTCTTTGCCATCTGTGTCTGGCAGAAGTCCTGGTACAGGTCATCGGCATTCTTGACTACCCCAAACAGCGGTCTGAGGGTAGCCAGAACGTCCTCACCTGTCAGACACTTCTTTGCCATCTGGTAGGGCAGTCCTTTTAAGCTGCCCTTTATTCGTTGCGTGGCGTCGGTGATGGACTTGTCCTGCAGGAGCTGTTCTGTCTGCTCCTCCCACTCAGGGAAGGACACTTCATTCCCGGTGGGACTTGGTCCCGTGAAAATTCGGAGTCGTGGTGGTGCTGGTGGGGCCACCACCCTCACATCCATGGGTCGCTGCTGCTCTTGGGTGAGTCTAGACAGGGCTGCCGTCATCTCCAACAGATTCCGCTGCAGTTCCTCGACACTCATACCCGTGTATGGGTTCGGTGTCGACCCAACACTGGCGTGGTTCTGGTCTGCTGATGAACCCCCGACTGCACCGAGCTCTGCAACTTCTGCGGCATCCTCTCCATTGGCAGCCATGGTTTAATGGCTGATTGCCCTGGTTCTGCCTAGTAATCTGTAACTGGCTCTCAACTCCCAATCAGCTAATAACGCCCTTATCTTTATCCCTAGAATATTTCTGAAATTTTATGTTCTTTTTTATCTATTTATTTATTTATTTAAAAAAAAAATTTTCTTAACAAACACTGGCCCCACATTGGGCGCCACTTTATGTAACCCGTGTCCTTTTGGGTTTTAAATTTCTTTCAGTTCCAGTGAACTTGAAACTCTTTAACAACCCTCCCTTTCTTGGGTTACAATTTTGGGTGAGGTGCGTGCTTGTTAAATATCTTTGTTTCTAACTACTCAAACACAAATTTCCAACATAACAGACTGGAGTCCACAAATAGAGTAAAAACAAAAACAAAGTGTTTATTTGAATAGTAGGACTAACCAAGCCAAAATAATAAAGAAAAAAAAAAAAAAACAACTCTTCCCAGATCAGCCCAAAATATTTCCTTTCCAATAGTATGGCCTATCCATACACAACCACATGGAAATATTAAACAACAGCTGAGATCCAGAGAACTTTGTAGAGTTTTACAGAATTTAGAGTTTCCAAAGTTTTCAAAGAATTTAAGTGACTTTAGAAGTTTTTAATCTTTATGAGTCTTAAGAGTGATTAGGAGTTAAATAAGAACCAGTTACTGACGACCAAAAACAAAACCAAGGGTCTCAAGCCAAAAGAAAAATCGTCTCTGCTGGTAGTGGCAGGGAGCAGCCTTAAAGCCCTCTCAGCTTGTTCTGGTTGCAGCTGGACCTCTGTGTCTAAGTAAAGGGTTGGCTAGCATGTGGTGGTTCTTTTTATAGCAGGAGGGACCCACATGGCCACTCAAACAGGAAGTCCATGGGCGCCTACCCGCAACATGATCATTTCTTTGTTCTAATTGGAAATTATTTAAAAACTTCCTTTCTATTTAAATGAGTGATCCTTACTTTATACAACTAGTGAAGATTTCCTAGAATGTTATAATAATAGAAATCCAATACAATTATTTATTTTTTGCTTGTTTGTTTATTTTCTGCGGGACTACTTCCTGCAGTTAGCACCAAAATGCCACCAATCTCACTTGTACAGTCTGTGCAGCACCTTGTGTCTAACGTAAATTTCCTGATTGTGGTTCTTTATATCTGGTGCGAACCAACATGGCATGAAGGAATACACCACAGAAGAATTTTCTTGTATTTTAATTGGGAGGTATTACAGATTCTTATTATGGTGCCTTCTATACCTATGACATTGTGAATGCAAATAAGAATCCTGACAAGTGTATGAATTATCTTTGGTTTCATTGTTAGACTGTTTAGAATTATGCACAACGGTAAAACAGTGCATCAACTTTCTGTGTGTTAGTCCAACCAGACTGTTGTTTCAAATCCTATTATGGGACAGTGTTATACTGAAGTCTGACAAATTTAGACAATTGGGGATTCAGAAGCAGAAGGAATATCTTTTGGTTTCATTGTTAGCTGTTTAGATTTACTCGCAGGTCAGGTCAAAACAGTGCATCGATTTCTGTGGGTTTAGTCCACCTGACATTTGTGTGCAAATCACAGTTGGCTGACAGTGGTATGAAGTCTGACATCCAGACATTGGGGACTCCTCAGAGACAGTTTCAAAGGAGAAACCAACGGGAAAAATGCCCACAACAGCTTTGATGATATTCCACACCAGTGTTGTTCTTAGATTTGGAATGTTATACTTAAATCTGAAAATTTGACAATTTTGTTTCGTATTTGTATTTTGAGGCCTTAGCAGCCCTGGTGTTATAAAAGTAGGAGTGAAGAATTGGTAGTGTGTTGGTGTTGTCTGTTTCTTATGTAATGAGTTCTTATTTCTGAATTGAGAGGATATTGAAAACTAAAGTTCACAATGTCATAATTATTCAACTGAGATGCGCTTATCACATTGACAGCCTTTCTTTGATTTGACGTGTTAAATGTGTAACCTACAACAGCATAGTGTTGACAGAATAGTGACAAAGGTCGTTTTGTAAATCACATGTTGGTATGAAACAAATGCAGTAACCAGTTGGGAGAGATTCCACTGTGTGCTATTCCTGAAATTTGAAAGCAACATTTTTCTGACTTGGGAAACTGGTTCTCATCATGCCGGAGGTGTATTTCCTGATGTTTAACAGCAGCTGTGTGCACTGTGGCATGGGTAAATTTTGCCTGGTAAGAATTGTTAAATAGTTGCTTGAGACAATACTTTTATGGGGATCATTTTACTGAACAGAAATATGAATGAGAAAACTTGTGTTTTGTTTCGATAAATATCAGTCCTATCTAGTCTCCACTTTCAGTCACCAAATGCCCACTATTTTTGTTTCAGCTGATGCAGAACATTCTAAGTCTGGTGCATGCTAATTTATAGTGAAGATGAATTGGTCACAATGCCAGGACATTTTCTTTTTGGCCAGTGTAGAAGGTTCTATATCTGGTGCCTGCTAACTAACATTGATAAGCAGATGAAGGAGATGAAAAAGCAGAAGGAATATCTTTTGGTTTCATTGTTGGCTGTTTAGATTTACTCGCAGGTCAGGTCAAAACAGTGCATCAGATTTCTGTGGGTTTAGTCCACCATCATATTGTGTGCAAATCACAGTGTGGCTGACAGTGGTATGAAGTCTGACATCTGAGACATTGGGGACTCCTCAGAGACAGTTTCAAAGGAGAAACCAACAGGAAAAATGCCCACAACAGCTTTGATGATATTCCACACCAGTGTTGTTCTTAGATTTGGAATGTTATACTTAAAATCTGAAAATTTGACAATTTTGTTTCGTATTTGTATTTTGAGGCCTTAGCAGCCCTGGTGTTATAAAAGTAGGAGTGAAGAATTGGTAGTGTGTTGGTGTTGTCTGTTTCTTATGTAATGAGTTCTTATTTCTGAATTGAGAGGATGTTGAAAACTAAAGTTCACAATGTCATAATTATTCAACTGAGATGCACTTACCACATTGACAGCCTTACTTTGATTTGATGTGTTAAATGTGTAACCTACAACAGCATAGTGTTGACAGAATAGTGACAAAGGTCGTTTTGTAAATCACATGTTGGTATGAAACAAATGCAGTAACCAGTTGGGAGAGATTCCACAATGGGCTATTCCTGAAATTTGAAAGCAACATTTTCTGACTTGGGAAACTGTTTCTCATCAGACTGGAGGTGTATTTCCTGACGTTTAACAGCAGCTGTGTGCACTGTGGCCATGGGAAATTTTCAGCCCCACCCCCCACCCCCCACCCCATGTCTGTCTTCTAGGCCGTTGTGTTGGGTGATTGGACAGGTGGATTGGTTTCTTGGTTATTCATATTGATACATCCTGTCCAGTAGTGCAGGAAGACTTGATTGACAATGGATTGCTTAAACCAGTTGTTTGAATGGGTTTTATTGTTCATTTACATCACAGCTAAGTGCAAGACCTGCTGGTGTGTATAACTAAGTGTGTCTTGTCTGTGTTGGTAGGCAGAATGCTGAGATCCGGAAACAAATGATTAGGGTGGCATGTTATGGGGATGTGAAGGGATGGAGAGTTTGGTGGTAATGATGTACAGATGCATACTGGTAGGTCAGTATGATGTTAAACCTGTGTTTTCTGCTTTGTTTGTCCAGACAATGAGGAACCTGAAGAGGCTGTGCCTGGTAAGAATTGTTAAATAGTTGCTTGAGACAATACTTTCATGGGGGTCATTTTACTGAACAGAAATATGAATGAGAAAACTTGTGTTTTGTTTCGATAAATGTCAGTCTTATGTAGCCTCCATTTTCAGCCACCAAATGCCCACCATTTTTGTTTCAGCTGATGCAGAACATTCTAAGTCTGGTGCATGCTAATTTATAGTGAAGATGAATTGGTCACAATGCCAGGACATTTTCTTTTTGGCCAGTGTAGAAGGTTCTGTATCTGGTGCCTGCTAACTAACATTGATAAGCAGATGAAGGAGATGACAAAGCAGAAGGAATATCTTTTGGTTTCATTGTTGGCCATTTAGATTTACTCGCAGTCAGGTCAAAACAGTGCATCAGATTTCTGTGGGTTTAGTCCACCATCATATTGTGTGCAAATCACAGTGTGGCTGACAGTGGTATGAAGTCTGACATCTGAGACATTGGGGACTCCTCAAGAGACAGTTTCAAAGGAGAAACCAACGGGAAAAATGCCCACAACAGCTTTGGTGATATTCCACACCAGTGTTGTTCTTAGATTTGGAATGTTATACTTAAAATCTGAAAATTTGACAATTTTGTTTCGTATTTGTATTTTGAGGCCTTAGCAGCCCTGGTGTTATAAAAGGAGGAGTGAAGAATTGGTAGTTTGTTGGTGTTGTCTGTTTCTTATGTAATGAGTTCTTATTTCTGAATTGAGAGGATATTGAAAACTAAAGTTCACAATGTCGTAATTATTCAACTGAGATGCACATTGACAGCCTTACTTTGATTTGATGTGTTAAATGTGTAACCTACAACAGCATAGTGTTGACAGAATAGTGACAAAGCTCGTTTTGTAAATCACATGTTGGTATGAAACAAATGCAGTAACCAGTTGGGAGAGATTCCACTGTGTGCTATTCCTGAAATTTGAAAGCAACATTTTCTGACTTGGGAAACTGTTTCTCATCAGACTGGAGGTGTATTTCCTGATGTTTAACAGCAGCTGTGTGCACTGTGGCCATGGGTAAAATTTCAGCCCCACTCCCCACCCCCCACCCCATGTCTGTCTTCTAGGCCGTTGTGTTGGGTGATTTGATAGGTGGATTGGTTTCTTGGTTATTCATATTGATACATCCTGTCCACTAGGGCAGGAAGACTTGATTGACAATGGATTGCTTAAACAAGTTGTTTGAATGGGTTTCATTGTTCATTTACATCACAGCTAAGTGCAAGACCTGTTGGTGTGTATAACTAAGTGTGTCTTTTCTGTGTTGGTAGGCAGAACGCTGAGATCCGGAAACAAATGATTAGGGTGGCATGTTATGGGGATATGAAGGGATGGAGAGTTTGGTGGTAATGATGTACAGATGCATACTGGTAGGTCAGTATGATGTTAAACCTGTGTTTTCTGCTTTGTTTCTCCAGACAATGAGGAACCTGAAGTGGCTGTGCCTGGTAAGAATTGTTAAATAGTTGCTTGAGACAATACTTTCATGGGGGTCATTTTACTTAACAGAAATATGAATGAGAAAACTTGTGTTTTGTTTCGATAAATGTCAGTCCTATCTAGCCTCCACTTTCAGCCACCAAATGCCCACTATTTTTGTTTCAGCTGATACAGAACATTCTAAGTCTGGTGCATGCTAATTTATAGTGAAGATGAATTGGTCACAATGCCAGGACATTTTCTTTTTGGCCAGTGTAGAAGGTTCTGTATCTGGTGCCTGCTAACTAACATTGATAAGCAGATGAAGGAGATGAAAAAGCAGAAGGAATATCTTTTGGTTTCATTGTTGGCCATTTAGATTTACTCGCAGGTCAGGTCAAAACAGTGCATCAGATTTCTGTGGGTTTAGTCCACCATCATATTGTGTGCAAATCACAGTGTGGCTGACAGTGGTATGAAGTCTGACATCTGAGACATTGGGGACTCCTCAGAGACATTTTCAAAGTAGAAACCAATGGGAAAAATCCCCACAACAACTTTGGTGATATTCCACACCAGTGTTGTTCTTAGATTTGGAATATTATACTTAAAATCTGAAAATTTGACAATTTTGTTTCGTATTTGTATTTTGAGGCCTTAGCAGCCCTGGTGTTATAAAAGGAGGAGTGAAGAATTGGTAGTGTGTTGGTGTTGTCTGTTTCTTATGTAATGAGTTCTTATTTCTGAATTGAGAGGATGTTGAACACTAAAGTTCACAATGTTGTAATTATTCAACTGAGATGCACATTGACAGCCTTACTTTGATTTGATGTGTTAAATGTGTAACCTACAACAGCATAGTGTTGACAGAATAGTGACAAAGCTCGTTTTGTAAATCACATGTTGGTATGAAACAAATGCAGTAACCAGTTGGGAGAGATTCCACTGTGTGCTATTCCTGAAATTTGAAAGCAACATTTTCTGACTTGGGAAACTGTTTCTCATCAGACTGGAGGTGTATTTCCTGATGTTTAACAGCAGCTGTGTGCACTGTGGCCATGGGTAAAATTTCAGCCCCACTCCCCTCCCACCCCCCACCGCATGTCTGTCTTCTAGGCCGTTGTGTTGGGTGATTTGATAGGTGGATTGGTTTCTTGGTTATTCATATTGATACATCCTGTCCACAAGGGCAGGAAGACTTGATAGACAATGGATTGCTTAAACCAGTTGTTTGAATGGGTTTCATTGTTCAGTTACAACACAGCTAAGTGCAAGACCTGTTGGTGTGTATAACTAAGTGTGTCTTTTCTGTCTTGGTAGGCACAGTGTTGAGATCAGGACGCTGTTCTCGTCCTCCAAAGCGATACGTTTCTGAGGATTTCAGGACAGATGCCTATCTTAGGCGTCTGGAGACTCAGAGGCGGAAAAAACAAAGGGAGAGGTAAGAAGATAGGAATATGTATCACTGGATAAATGGACATGTGAATGTAAGTGATAGTTAGCGGATAGATGTACTGATGTATCACTGGATAAATGGACATGTGAATGTAGGTGATAGTTAGCGGATAGATGTACTGATGTATCACTGGATAAATGGAGGTGTGAATGTAGGTGATAGTTAGGGGAAAGATGCACTGATTTCTGTCCTGTCTGTCCTCTGCGCCATGAATAGTACATTAATCCACTAGAATATTTGTGGTTTAAACTCAAACTTCGAGGAGCTGCAGCTTTTGAGTCGTGGTCTTAAACCTCAGGTAGTAGCTCTTCAGAAAACGAAAATTCAAAGCCAGAAGACTTTCAAACTTTCTGGCTTCCATATTCTTTCGAAACCTGCACAGCCTTCCACATTGGGATTACCAGGCAGCATTGCCCTTCTTATCCACAAAGCTTTGCTGTTTAGCCCTAGTCCTCTTACTAGCCCTATTCAGGCAGTAACTGCGAGAGTCACTCTCCATAAAATCATCACAGGTTGCTTGTTATATCTACCATCTTCTGTTTCGATTTGTTGTCAGGACCTCATCATTCTGATAGAAGAACCTCCTTGTCCTTGTTTGCTGTTAGGTGACTTTAGTGGCCATAATCCCCTTTAAAATCTGTCCAGACCTGAAAGAGTTTTTGCCATGTTCCGGAGGCGGCCATAAGGAAGAAAAAGTCTTGTGTCGTTTGCATTCAGGCCTTTCCTTTTACACCCATTCTTATCTTTTAAAGGGTGAAGAAGCTCCGTGGTGCATTCTATATCATGTGCCACTCACATTGAAACATATTCTTCCAGTGTTGGGACTTGCATGATGTGAGACATAAATGCTTTACAGCAGATTCCATGGAAACCTTGTTCAGAGATGTCCCAGCTGATGTGATCTTTGAATTTCTGAAGGAGATTAACATTTTTCATCTGATCTAAGATTTTATGTAGGAAAGATTAATTTCCAGTCGTTTTTAGAAGATGTGTTTTAAAGAGTTGTGTGAATGAGGGGTTTTTTTTTTCTTTTTTTTTAATAAATGACTTGTGAGCTGACGTCAGCTCTGTGACAGCCCTGATATGGCCCTTTGCAGTAGGCTGGGCTACAAGGAACATTACCTTACCAAAGTTACTGGATAAATGCAGGTATGGTTCAGCGTGACGGCTTTTGACAAATTGAAAGTGTGTATTTGCAGGGTTTGATATTGAATGAATCAAAGTTTGAATATTTGTGATTGCTAATAAAAGAACCAAGTGTAAATGTGTGTGATTGTTAATGCTGGAATCAAACTGATAATGTGTGTGATTTACTAGTGACCCACTACCCCAGGACTTCCCAAAGACAAGGGTTTATGGTTCAAACAGCAGGAGTGTGGCAGCCCACACCACCATGTCTGCCTCAGGACTGCCTGAGGCCAGCCTATAGGGCATTCCCCTCCCTCCTCATGCTCTTGCTGCTGCCAGAAATGGACTGGTGGCTAGGACAGGACACAGTGCTAAATGGGATCCAGGCATGCTGATAGACCCCCTCCTCCTTGACCTGCCCCCCCCCCCCTCCCCATCCAGTAGAGTGTGTGGAAGTGACACAACCAACACCTTGTGTGTGTGTGTGTGTGTGTGTGTGTGTGTGTGTGTGAGTGTGTGAGTGTTTTCTGACAACCCTTTCCTTCATTTTCCTTCAAGGACTGCTCACACCAATCTTTTCTGTTTCCAGGAGGTGTGCCTGAACCTCGCCCACACCGGTGAGTATGTATGTGCGTGTGTGTGTGTGTGTGTGTGTGTGTGTGTGTGTGTGTGTGTGTGTGTGCTTGCTTGAGCAGATTGTCTATGCCCCACACAGATCTGAATCCCAAAGCCCAGGCTTATGTCAAAGACCACTGGCATGAGGAATGGCACTCGCAGACAATAACAAACTTTTCAAGATTTGACCAAACCTGAAAGAGGTTTTTTTTTTCATGTTCCCACGGTGGACGTAAAGAAGAAACAGTCTTGTGCCATGTACATACAGGCCACTGCTTTTACAACCATTCTTATCTTTTAAAAGGTGAAGAAGCTCTGTGGTGCATTCCATGTCATGTACCACTCAAGTGAAACATATTCTTTTTGAGTGCAGGGACTTGCATGAAGGGTACGAAAGAAAATCTTGGGCTTTTTTTTTTTTTTTTTTTTTTGGGGGGGGGGGGGGGGGGTGGATAGGGGGGTAGGAGCACTGACATAGTTTTTAACAATTGTTTATATGATTTTTAAAAATTTGATACTTGACAAACTCTTTGAAATGTCAGTTTCTCTGGCATAGCTATATATAATAATAATAATAATAATGTATAATACTTATATAGCGCATTTCTTGTTGTACAACTCAATGCGCTTACATCCACCATTTGCACATATTCATACAGTATTCATGCACACAGCAAAAAGAAAATACACAATGGCAGACGCACCTACATGCATAAACTGCCTCACCGAACTAGTTGTGGAGGAATTTAGGAGAGATCTAGTCATCTACAGAAGAGAATAGGCTTTTTTGAAGAGGTAAGTTTTGAGCTGAGATTTAAAAGAAGAAAGAGTAGGCTGATTACGAAGGTCTTCAGGGAGGGAGTTCCAAATAGAAGGTGCTCTAAAACTAAAGCTCTTTCGCCAACAGATTTCAGAGAACGCTTAGGGATTTTCAAAAGTTTTTGTGAAGAAGAGCGAAGGGTACGAGAGCTTTGGTAGGTGCAGAGAGAAGAAGAGAGATAGTGAGGAAGAGATTCATTGAAGTGGCGGAAAGCAAGAACTGCCAGTTTAAATTGCCACCGATACTGTATGGGAAGCCAGTGCAGTTCGATCAGCATGGGAGTGATGTGCTCACACCTCCTCCTCTTCAAAACAAGTTGTGCAGCACTATATTGGACTCTCTGCAGCCGAGCAATCTGTTCTGCGGGAAGCCCAGCATAAACAGAGTTGCAGTAGTCCAATCTTGACATCACAGTGGCACAGACTAGCCTGACAGCTACTTCCCATATATATATATATATATATATATATATGTTGTTTGTCCGTCAGGACGACGAAGACCATCTAGTCATCCTGGTATCTGGGGTGAGTGCGTAGATGGCTGGTCAGGCCAACCTGCGCCTGGAAAGACCTATCACAGTATGGACAGAGGATGGTGGCGGCAGTTGGAGATCTGTTGACACTGGTCTTCCTGATCATCCTGCGCTGCTCAGCTGCAGCAGTTCTGTTGCTTTCACAGGTCTCTGTACCTTTGCGGACAGCTGATCGCCACCCGTATCTGTCCTGGGCAGTCTGCTCCCATGTTGTGAGGCTGATGTTGAAGGCCTTCAGGGAAGATTTGAGGTTGTCTTTGAAACGTTTCTTCTGGCCTCCATGAGAGCGTTTTCCTTGTTGAAGTTCGCCAAACAATGGTTTCGTTGGTAGCCAATGGTCTGGCATGCAAACTACATGACCTGGCCAGCAAAGCTGTGACTGCATCAGGATGGTGAAGATGCTAGGCAGGCCAGCACAAGTGAGGACTTCAGTGTCCAGAATCTTATCTTGCCACTTAATGTCCATGAGACTTTCTGAGGCAGGTGGTGTGGAAATGGTTCAGTTTCCTGGCATGATGCTGGTAAACCATCCATGTTTCACAGCCATAGAGCAGTGTGGTGAGAACCATGGCCCGATACACCTTGATCTTGGTCTCTAGGGTGATGCCTGTCTTGTTCCATACATTCTTGTGGAGACTGCCAAAAGTGGCACTAGCTTTGGCGAGCCGGCATTCACCTCATCGTCGATGACAACATTTCTGGACAGAGTGCTGCCTAGGTAGGTGAACTTATCCACTGCGTTCAGTTGCTGTCCAGTGATGGTGATGACTGGCTCAACGTATGGCTTTCCCGGGGCTGACTGGTGCATCACTTCAGTCTTTTTCGTGTTGATTGTCAAGCCGAAGTTGTTGCAAGCAGCAGAGAACTTGTCAACACTGTGTTGCATTGTGGCTTCTGAGACAGCGTTGAGGGCACAGTTGTCCACAAAGAGGAAGTCATTGACAGTGTCTGTCGAGATCTTGGTTTTCGCTTGAAGTCTCCTGAAATTGAAGACTGATCCATCTGTACGGAACTTGATGACGATGCCTATCCCCACGTCACTGAATGCGTTAGTCAAGATGGCCAAGAACATGAGGCCAAACAGAGTGGGAGCAAGAACACAACTCTGCTTCAGTCCGTTTGAGACTGGGAATGGTTTAGATGTCTTGCCGTTGTCTTGGACTCTGCCCAGCATGGCATCGTGAAGTTGGCGTATGATGGCAATGAATTTTCTGGGGCATCCGTACTTCACCATAATTCTCCAAAGCCCCTCCCTACTGACAGTCTCAAAGGCTTTGGTCAGATCAACATAGGCGGAGTACAGGTCAACATTCTGTTCCTGACACTTTTCTTGAAGCTTTCTGGCAGCAAACACCATGTCGATGGTCCTGTGTTCTTTCCGGAAGCCACACTGACTCTCAGGTAGGAGACATTGCTGAAGATGTGTGTTGAGCTGGTTGAGTAGAACTCATGGATGGATAGCAGGGAGATTCCACGATAGTTATTGCAGACCTGACGGTTTCCTTTGCGTTTGTAGAGATGAACGCTGGAGGCATCTTTAAGATCTTGAGGAACTGTCTCGTGCTGCCATATGATCTTAAGGAGTTGATGAAGTCTTTTCACCAGAGCCGCACCACCCTCTTTGTAGAGCTCAGCTGGGATTGCGTCTGAGCCAGGCGCTTTGCCACTGGATAACAGACAAATTGCTTTCTGGGTCTCCTCCAAAGTTGGTATGGTGTCCAGCGTCTCATCAATCGGAATTTGGGGTAGTCGATCGAAGGCTTCATTGTTGATGGTGGATGGGCAGTTCAGTATGCTGTCAAAGTGTTCAGCCCATCTTTCTAGTATATTCTCTTTATCTGTGATCAGCATTGATCCATCTGCACTGAAAAGTGGAGATGAGCCCGAGGTGGTGGGGCTGTAGACTTCTCTCAAGCCATTATAAAAGTTTTTCATGTCATTCCTGTCTGCAAAGCCCTGAATCTCATCAGCTTTGTTGCTCAGCCAGGAGTCTTGCATCTGGCGCAGCTTTTGCTGGATGTTTCCGCGGGTGTTTCTCAGTGTGTCGTTCTTTGCTGTTGACTGTGGGTCGTCGATGTGCACTCTGAAAGCACGATGTTTTTTCCTCTAAAAGCTGCTGGATTTTAGTGCAGTTCTTATCGGACCAGTCCTTGTGCAACCTGGCTGTGGGCCCCAGACACTCCATAGCTGTGCTGTACACTGTCTCACGAAGTGCGCCCCATGCTGCTTCCATATCGAGGTCATTCAGTATGGTGGACTCCAAGCGGGTTTCCAGGGTGTCAACAAAGGACTGTTTAGTATCGACGACCTTGAGCTTGCTGACATTCAGACGTTTTGGTGGTTTTACGCCTTGAGGACATCTCTTGGGCTGAACATGAAGCTTGAGCTTGGAGACGATGAGGCGGTGATCTGTCCAGCACTCTGCGCCGCACATGGCCTTCATGACTCTCACGTCCCACCTGTCCCTCTTCCTCACAATGACATAGTCAATAAGATGCCAATGTTTGGATCGTGGGTGCATCCATGATGTCCTGTTGCGGGTAGGGAGGCGGAAGATGGTGTTCATTATCAGGAGGTCATGCTTGACACATGTCTGAAGGAGAAGCAGACTGTTGGTATTGCAGTTGCCAACTCCATGCTTTCCAATCACACCTTCCCAGGTGGTGCTGTTGCTGCCAACTCTCGCATTAAAGTCACCAAGAATGATGAGCTTATCTGCGCTGGGAACAGTGGTGGTGACAGCATTCAAGTCTTCATAAAACTTGTCCTTGACCTCATTTGTGTTGGTCATGGTGGGTGCATACGTGCTGACAATGGTGGCAAACTTTTGTCCTCGTGAGAGGGGGAGCCTCAACGTCATCAAATGATCATTCACTCCTTTAGGCGGGCCAACCAGCTTGCCGACAAGTGTTGACTTCACTGCAAAACCAATCCCAGCCTCACATCCCTCCTCAGGTCCACACCCACTCCAAAAGAAGGTATAGCCTGCGCCTCGTTCACAGAGTTCACCCTCCCCAGCCAGCCTGGTCTCACTTAGGGCAGCGATGTCAATCTCATATCTGGCAAGTTCATTCGCAATGAGGGCTGTGCACCTCTGGGGTCTACTCGAGGCGTCCCTGTCAAGGAGCGTGCAGACGTTCCATGTGGCCAGGTTCAGAGGAGTAATCGTCGTTTTTCTTTTTTCTGTTATCTTTCGATCGCAGTTGTAGGATCCTCGCCAGCCATGGTATGCTGGATAGGTTGATATGGAGCAGGCAATGTTTAGGGCACCTTTTCTAGCCCCTTCCTCATGCCATGGAAGTGAGCAGTGCTATCCTTAAGGCTGCTCAGTCGCTCAGGGGGCTGCCTACTGCCACTGCTGCTCTGATTCAGTGATGGTAGACAATATGGCCTGAGCCGCCTGTGTGCAGGTCTGCAGCTACGACTTCCAGTGTACCCACACCTGTCACTTCGTCGCTTGCCCATCACCACAGGATTTGGTGATAAGGGTGATAAGAGATAGGATGAAGGATGACTGATGACATGTGCGATGACTTTGATTAAAATGAGGAAGAGTTGCGTTGTCGACCTCACTCTCTTGTCCGAGCCACCTGTATCCAATGGCACGACAAGGTCGAGATGGTTGAAGATGGAGATGGATGCGGTGGATGACCTAGATGTTCTACGTGCCTCATCTAGCTCTGTGCACTCCACAGTGCATTGCTGTAACCGCCTTTCTCTCCATTGAACCATAAAGGTTTCTTCCACAGTGTCCGCCGGCGTTCATTCTTTGTATTTGTAGGTAGGTAAGCCCTAACTTGTGCTCATACCCCCCACTACTGTGAACTGCAGCAGGGTGTCACTCTCTTCTGCCTGCACAGCCTTTGGAAAATTGCATCCTCATTTGCCTGTTTTGCCGTTGGAGCTTGGTTTGACAGATTTTTTTTATCAAGGTTGACTCCTCTAGATCCATTGTGTTTAGCCTGGGTGTTCGCGCTGCCCAGTTACCATGGGTCACCTCTGGGAGGATGTGGTTGGAAACCACGCACGATCAGTCTTGAAGTGAAAGAGGCTATGCTGAACCAGGGGACTAACACGCCAAGGATGCCCCGCTGGTGTCGGTACCTGTGCCAGGCAACAGCTACTCACAGCACCACAAGCAAGCAGAGCAAAGCAGAGTAGAGCAGAGCAAGCAAGTTGGACTACATGCAGCTTGTGGGTGTTGCAGGGATGAAAAAATCCCAGGAAGTGAAAAGCGATGGTGGTATGGGCAGTGGAGATATCTATAGGATTCTTCCCCTTGTGCTACCCGGGGCCTTGTGTCTTTGCCTTGTGTTGTGGTGATATATATATATATATATATATATATATATATATATATAATTTTAATGACAGTTAGTAGTGGGAGAAAACAAGTACTGGCTAACAAATCAGTCATGGCACTAATGACTTGGCACAGATTTAAAAAAAGAAAAGGGGGGAGGGGATTGTAGGGGGAAGAATAAAATGAGAACATAAAATCAGGGAAATATATCATAAATGTTAAACCCTTCACTAGCAGCATATGGGAACCATCATAATCCTTCCTGAAAACAGATCAATTTACATTGCCTGCTCCTAGGCCTTTGTCCGCTGGACTGGACTCGTCAGGGAGACACAACTGATTGTGTCTGTGCTCCCTTGGCATGAAATGGAGGTACACCACAGTCTTTATAATTCTGTGGTGTTATCACTACCAAGGGTTCAGAAAAAGAATCCAACAGCACCCCCATTGCAGCTAGCGAAGGGTAAAAAAGTAAAACAAAAGAAAGTGTGGTAAGCAAATAAGTTGCTGAAAAACTAAAATCATTACATAAATATATAAAATAGTATAATAGTATAGGGGAAATTTTTGAGCCTATGCTTGAGGATCTATTCAAGGATGCAAGAGAGGTCAAAAGATATCCAACAGTCTGAGTGGTCAGCTTTGCTGTTTGATAACCCAAGCATTGTCAGCAGCTAAGAATTGTGTAGAACAGCCTTTACTAGGATTTCGTAAGAGATGCAAACTCCCACGGATTGACCAAACAATTTAAGAAGCAAGAAAACTGGTTGTTGGTAATCAGAATGTTTTCAATATGTCATACTCTGCTGCTGTCAAGGTGGTTTCAGAATGTCTGCCTGATGTAAGACAGACCTGTCCTCCATGCCATCAAAGTCTCCGCAAAATGAAGCTATAGCCTTGGGTGAAGGTGTTTAACCCACCATTACAACTAGTCAGCCTGCGCATAGTGGAGGTGTTAAAACTGCCTCCTTCCAGACTGGTCAGCAGTTTAGACCCTCTACTGCTGGGCGTTCTGGGAAACGTTTCCTTTCCTTCGACTCCTTAAGCTCAAATCCTAGGCCAGAGGAAAACTCAAGATGGTGGAGATGGCCCACTAGTCTCCACCATCTCCCAGTGGGCCTCAGCCTGCCACCTGGTCAGCCAGTGGGACTGGAGATCCTAAGAAAATGGCAGCGGTAGTTGTTTCAGGTTCTTTTTCAGTATTGCATATTCCGGATGAGGATGTGGAGTTTCTTGCTGTCATATCAGAATGGATAATTCCTGATACTTTTGATTCAAAATTGATTCAAATTTTGAGGAACTGCAGCCGCTGTGTCAGCAACTGAAGCCTGTGGTGACTACTCTCCAGGCTACACTGATTCACAAGTCAATCATCTTTTACCCTGTCTGGCTTCAATGGTTTCTACACTGATTCACAAGTCAAACATCTTTTACCCTGTCTGGCTTCAATGGTTTCTACACTGATTCACAAGTCAAACATCTTTTACCCTGTCTGGCTTCAATGGTTTCTACACTGATTCACAAGTCAACATCTTTTACCCTGTCTGGCTTCAATGGTTTCTACACTGATTCAAGTCAATACTTTACGTCTGCTTCATGGTTCACACTGATTCCAGTCAATCATCTTTTACCCTGTCTGGCTTCAATGGTTTCTACACTGATTCACAAGTCGATCATCTTTTACCCTGTCTGGCTTCAATGGTTTCTACACTGATTCACAAGTCGATCATCTATTACCCTGTCTGGCTTCAATGGTTTCTACACTGATTCACAAGTCGATCATCTTTTACCCTGTCTGGCTTCAATGGTTTCTACACTGATTCACAAGTCAATCATCTTTTACCCTGTCTGGCTTCAATGGTTTCTACACTGATTCACAAGTCAATCATCTTTTACCCTGTCTGGCTTCAATGGTTTCTACACTGATTCACAAGTCAGTCATCTTTTACCCTGTCTGGCTTCAATGGTTTCTTGAAATCAGCACCACCTGCTGCAGATGGAGGAACAAGAGGAGTCTTCTTACTCATCCATATGTCTTTTATTCAGCCCCATTGATGTAAATTCATCTGTTCAATTTTTGGCTGCCAGAATCATTTTGTATAGTGATAATAGTGTGTTCTTTACACTTATCACCATTTGTGTCTGTCAGTCAACAAGATCTGGTCGCGTGATTGAGAAACTTCCACAACCTATTTTGCTGGTGGGTGATTTTAACGGGCACAGTCCCCTTAGCGGTAGCAAGAATACTTTATCCATAAGACTCTTTGAAGATGTCTTTTCAGAGGTGGATCTATGTTGTTTTAATGATGGGCCTCCATCCTTCCAAAGGTACATTTTCGTGCTTAGATTTGTCAATATGTATGTGATCCCTCACTGACCTTGGACTTTTAGTGTTGTCTTATCATGATTTTCACGGAAGTGACCATTTTCTCATTGTCCTGAAATGCAATACTAAAGAAAGCTGCAGTAAACCTGAACACCTCAGTTATTCAAAAGGTAATGGGGACCTTTTTGCAGGAACACCCAAGGAAAAAGTATAGAAAATTACCAAGAGAATCACAGGGAAAAGCACCAACCCATCCATTCAGCACCTGAAACTTGCAGACTCCGATAACTGACAAACAAGCTGTTCTGTTGGCCTCCACTATGAACAAAAAAGATTATTCACAACTACATCATCTGCTTTTTCTTGATAAACTAACAACTGAAAGAAAGATCAGCTGAGTCCCTGTAGCTTTTCCTAAGACGATTCAGAAATCTACAATCCGACATTTTCAAGTAATGAACTGAAATGAGATCTGCGAACCTTAGCAGTTCTGCTCCTGGCCTTGCTGACATTGATTACCAACTTCTGAAACATCTCGCACAGAGCTGTCTCCAGACCCTTCTAAAAGTCTACATTTAGATCACAGGGTTCTTTCCACCCTCATGGCAGAAACACTTGTCATTCCTGTCCCTAAACCTAGAAAAGACTTTACCAGTCTGTTAGGTAAGGTAATGTTGCTTATAGCCCGGTCGACCGCAAAGGGCCATACCAGGGCTGTCACCACATTAAAATAAACTCACAAGTCATTCGTTCACACAACCCTTTAAAATACATCTTCTAAAAACCCAACCGAAATTTAGTTAAGAATCTTTCCACTATAAAATCTCAGATCCAATGAAAAATGTTGATCTCTTTCAAAAATTCAAAAATAGCATTAGGTGGAACATCTCTGAACAAGGTTTTCATGGAATCTGCTGTAAAATGTTCGTGTCTCACGTCACGCAAGTCCCAACACTCTAAAAGAATACGTTTCATTGTGAGTGGCACATGACATGGAATGCACCATGGAGCTTCTTCACTCTTTAAAAGGTATGAATGAGTAAAATATGAATGGCCGGTGTGCAGCCGGCATAGAACTGTTTCTTCTTTGCGACCACCAGAGGTGGATGAGAGGAACTCTTTTAGGTTTGGACAGATCTGAACGAGTTTGTTATCCGTCTGTGTATTCCAATACTCCTGACAGAGGTCTCAGACATAATCATTAACTTTTGGGTTTTGATCTGTGTAGGGGGTAGATACGTTAGCAGTTTCCCTTTTGTAGTATTCTTGGCCAAACGATCAGCCATTTCATTCCCTCCGATGCGAACATGACTGGTAACCCAAGCCAGAACAATGTTGTGACCATCCACTTTCAACATGGTAAAAAGTTTTTAAAAGTGTAAAAGTTCGGGATGCTGGATGTTACGGCCAGCTATTGCCCTCAAAGCTGACAGCGAATCCAACAAAACCAGAAAGTCCTTTTTTTTGTAGACTGAGAGATTATCTTCAATGCTAGAACCAGAGCTGTAAATTCAGCAGAGTAAACAGAAGCAGCTGATGGAATGTGTTCTAACAATATTTGAGAAGGAGCACCAGGGCAATAGGCTGCACAGGCCACTCCATCTTCAGACTTGGAGCTGTCAGTGAAAATTTTCTGACAGGATGGGAATTTCGAACAGAGATCAGCAAACAACGCCTTGTATGCCAGAGAGCTGGTAGATTCTTTGTGAAAAGCTGCAAGGTTAAAAGGAATTTCTGGTGTGGAAAAGTCCACGGAGGCTGAACTGGAAACTTGGAGAAATCAGATACAACTCCTAGGTCTAGACCTGCATTCTGTGCATGAGGCTGCATATGAAGACCAAACGGAGGAATACAGTTGAGATTTTTTTTCGAATTTACTTTGAAACTGAGAGTTAAAGACACAGTCATGGGCAGGATTTTCCAGTTCAGAGAGCAGTCTCAGATAGTATTTCATAGATAGTTTCAGCCTGTGGTTGGGTAGTGAGGGTTCACCTGCCTCTGCGTACAGGCTGTACACAGGGGTGGTGCGGAATGCTCCAAGACAGAGATGAAGCCCTTGATGGTGGATAGGGTCCAAGAGTTTTAGGAAAGACAGTCTTGCAGAGCCGTACACAGCACAACCATAGTCCTGTTTGGAATGGACCAAGGCTCTATAGAGGTGCGGCAAAGTTTTCTTATCAGCGCCCCAGTCAGTGTGAGCTACGACCCGTAGAATGTTCAGAGCTTTCTGGCAAGAAGTTTTTAGGTTTTTAATGTGGCTAAGAAAGTTGAGTTTTTGGTCAAAAATAACTCCTAGAAATTTGGCCTCTTTACCAATCTGTTCCATTACAACCAAGTGCTTTAACCAACTGACTCTGTGAACTAACGGAAAATTTGGTCAGCTGTCATCTTGATTTGGAAGCTTGACACCAATGGCCTTTGGCCAAAGAACGTTGTGGTTTCTGCAAGTACCATTCTAGTGTTGACCATTCAGTCTGTCTTGAAGCTACCATCTGCAATGCCTTCATTAACAAACAACAGATGGTTGTTATATTTCTTTATCTGGAGGAAGCATATGATACCACATGGAACTCGGGAATTCTTAAAGACTTTTGTAATCTTAGGTTTCAAGGTCATCTCCCTCTATGTATTAAAAACTTGCAGACTGATCTGCCGTTCCAATTCCTGGTTGGCACCACGCTGTCTGATATCCACAAGTAGGAGTTGGGCATACCTCAGGGGAACATCTTTTCTCCTGTCTCTTTAGTATAAAAAATGAGATGTCAGTTCTATAAAACAAGGGCTCAGAGTCCTCTCTGTTTGTAGATGACGTTGCACTCTTCACAGTTGGAGCCACCAGTGCTAGTGTACAACATTAACTGCAGCTTTGCGTGAATAAGATTTAACATAGGGCTGAGGAAGTAGGTTTACTTTTTCAGACACCAAAACTCAGTGTATCCACTCTCAGAACTTACCTGACAGTACTTTGCTGACCCTAAAATTCATCTGGATAAAGTCACCATCCCAGATGTGAAGGAAGCCAAATTTCTAGAGTTATCTTCAATCAAAAACTGAAATTCAGAAGTCAAATCCAGCACTCGAAAACTTCACATAAGAAAGCATTTAACTTTCCCAGAGTTGTAGCACCTATGTAGGCTGAGGTGCTGATAAAGAAACTCTTCTCCATCTTCACAGTGCTCTGACCTGCTTCAGACTGGACTACTGCTGTGTGGTCAACACCTTCCTACCTGAAAACTGTAGATCCCATCCACCATCAAGGGCTTCAACTCTGTCTGAGTGCATTCTGCATCACCCCTGTTTAGAGTCTGGATACTGAGGAGGGAGGACTATACCTCTCCAACTGTAGGTTGAAACTTCATTCGAACTAATGTTTGAATCTCTTCTCTGAAACCCAAACCCAGCTTATGGTGCATTTTGGACCTGAAATTCCTCAAGAAATTTGAAGACAGCTGAGATTCCAAACCTCTGGGTTCCCCCATGTGAGCAGTGCAGACATTGACCTTGGACTCCAAACCTCTGGGTTCCCCCATGTGAGCAGTGCAGACATTGACCTTGGACTCCAAACCTCTGGGTTCGCCCATGTGAGCAGTGCAGACATTGACCTTGGACTCCAAACCTCTGGGTTCGCCCATGTGAGCAGTGCAGACATTGACCTTGGACTCCAAACCTCTGGGTTCGCCCATGTGAGCAGTGCAGACATTGACCTTGGACTCCTGTGTGATTCATCAAAACAGATGAACCACCAGGACACACATCCCAGAGATGGGCTTTGATCTGGCCTCATACTGCAAAGACTCCACCAGCCCTTCGGCAGACAAGACACCTTGTGACAAATTTTGTCCTGAATTTCTATAATTTGCCAGGAATTTTGCAAGTAGTTGATTTCACAAAATTGTTCAATACAGTTTCTAAGAAATGTAAAGCAGATTCACTGAAACAATACGGCTTTGGTCAAGATTTTATGCACCAGTCCCCATGCCAACCTCCCAAACAGAAAGCTGCGCCAGTTACTATAATCAGAATCTATTAACAGAGAAAGAGGTGTCCACCAAGGATGCCCACTTTGTCCCCACTCCCCATCCACACATCCTCCCCCCCCCCCCCCCCCCCCCCCCCCTTTCTTTTCTGTTCATGCTCGCAGCAGAATTGCAAGCAGTTAAAATTAGATGTGGCAACATCAACAGCATTAAGTTCAGAAGGCTGTGACACAACAGTAACAAACCAACAGTTTACACAGACACAACAATATTTCTAAAAGACTTGGAGGACCTGGACAAAGCTTTGAAAGGATTCCAGGTGTTTGGGGACATGCCAGGGCTGCAGATGACCCACAGCACAACAGAAGCCATGTGCCAAGGAGTAGAGAAAAATAAAAACAGTAAATCAAGAACAAGTTTACTATTCCTGCCTCGCTTAAGATTTTCTTTCAAATAAACATTCTTGGCATCCACTTTCAAAACAACAAGAGTGCAAATAATACTGAGAAAACTGTTTTGGAAAAATGGAAAATTTGAAACCATCTTTGGAAAAGTCTTGATAGCTAAAACATTCATATCACAATTGATATATGTTATGCAGTCTGTTGGTATTCTATATGATGTCTATGCAAGTAGAAAGAAACTCATGGAGAGCGTGGCAGCAGAGGGTCCTCAGAAGAGAAGCCCCCTTCAAGCAAGTGTTTCGGCCCTTATCTCCTGACACTCTAGGGGGGTTGGGCCAGGCACCTGGTTCATGACTCCGGATGTCCCTCTGCTGCCCCTTTTTTTCCCCCATCTTGGGACGAGCCGTGGCTGGGATTCAAACCCATGACCCTCTGGACATGCTCATTTTCCACAAGCAAGCATAGATCACCAGTCATTTGCCTTCATCTGGAAAAAGAAATCAAACAACTGCTAACAGAAAAAAAAAGAAAAGAAAACACAGAAGCACAGTAAAGGGGGAATGAAAATGATTGACATAAAAATACTTCAGTAGGCACTCTACCTTAGTTTGATTCCAAAACTTGTTACACAAGCAGTCAAATTGCTACTTAGTGTTAGACCTAGTCCCCCAACAAAAGAAAATGCACTACTCACTCCAACGTAGGGAATGGTGATATGTCCCTTGCACGCTTGTTCTCTTGCTGGTGGTTGGGGTGAGGTGGAAGATCTCTTGCTTCCCGGGCTGTTCCTGGCCCACTTCTGGTAGCCCGAGATGGTGAGCACTTCCTTCAGGTGGTGTTTCTCCTTCTGCTGTGCCTCTTGAGTTGAGCAGATGGTATTGGCTCTGTGGGTGAGAGTTCGAATCACCCCAAGTTTGTGTTCCAGAGGTTGGTGGCTGTCGAACTGCAAGTATTGGTCTGTGTGGGTCAGTTTGCGGTAGACCATGAAAGAGAGCACGCCGTCTGTTCAACAAGCAGTCAACAAGTGGGCAGAAAATGAGCGCACTGTACATATCATATAGATGAAAAGATGTTGTAGACAACTAGTGAACAACTATTGGACATGTTTTCACATGTAAAAGGGACTGAAATTCAAAAAAGGGCTTCGTTTCAGATCAGTGATATGGAACAACTCATATTTTCAGTATGAAAATAAAATCATTTTTCTCAGAGACTAGAGATGCACAGGACTGTGCAAACTTAACGACATCCGTACCAGTGACTGAAATATTTACTTGGATGAGGTAGAAACAAAAGTAGGGAGATCTCATGTCAGACAACTTGGAAACACACACACGCACACACACACACACACACACACACACACACACACACACACACACACACACACACACCTTAACTATAGCTATTGCACAGGGAACCATTAATGTGGAAATGCAGAAGAAAATAACCCGTATTACATGACCATAAAAAATTAACCACTCAGAGGGTGAAAGAATTCAGAAGCAATCATACACCTGAATCACAGGTGTGTGATAGTAATTTCTGGCTACAAATCGATGACAAACATTTGGCAGCTGCAATCAACTCATGCACGGATACATGAATCCAAACACTGCACTGGAAAACCATGGCCATTATTTACCCCACAAATATTTTGCTTAAAAATGGAATAGCAGACACTGAACTATGCACAGCATGTAAGTTGATGAAAATTAGTAAATGCTTTTTCTTTGAGCGTAACAAATCAAGCATTTGTGAAAAGTGACCCCTCCGGGGGTTGCAACCTTGCCGTGGTCGGAGGGCTTGCGTGGTCCTGTGATCCCTTAGGCTTTGCTGGCGGGGGCATCAATACTTGACGATAGGCTGGTTTTCTTTACAATGCTTCTAGGCCTGAAAAGTCAGGATGCTATCTGGCCTAAGCACAACGTGGTAAGGAGTTGATGCCCCTGGTAGGGCTTCCCATGTCAGATAGGCTAAGGGTGAGGATCCTGACTAATAGTAACCCGCCTTTCTCCTTTTCTTGTTTTCTGCCTTTCTTATTTGGCTCTTTTCTATCTTCGTCTCCCCTTCAAGTCTTCTTTTCCACACTCTTTTTCTCTGTGTGGTCTTCTTAAGATCCGCCGCGTTTGCCGTGCGGTGCGACCTGTGACGGAGGGGAATGAGATCCTGGTGATTGAGAGGGCCAGCGCCCTCAACACATCACTTTGGCTCGGACCTCTCCTAGACAGGAGGCACACATAGGCCTGTGTGTGTCAACCGGCTACCCCTGCATGGGGATGGGTCAAAACAGGCAGTCCCCCAGCTGGCCAAGGTAACCCCTGTAGTGCTCGGTTCTCATGTTCCCGGGAGCTGGGCATGATCGGGGGGGATAGGGTGAGTTGGCGCTGCTTTGTTGTATATCCCTACTGAAACCCGGAAGGGGTCCAAGACGAGAGTTTCTTGGCCCTGGCCCCTAAGTTGGACTCGATGGTGGGTGGGTATGGTAGGGACGAATTCCTAAATCTTACACCATGGCCTCATTAACTAAACTCCCTTCCAAACGGCGAAAGAGAGACAAAGAGAGATCAGATTATGATCGTGATTCTGACTCGGACTCAGAAGTCCGAACAGAGTCTGGATCTTGGCCCTCGTGGTTGGTGGTGGAGGGCGCTGATGTAGACAAACCTTTGTCTGCACTCAGCCCCTTTGCAATCCAAAAAGGTTTCAGTTGTCTGTCAGGTAATCCCAAATCAATCAAACGACTGAGAAATGGCTCATTTCTGGTGGAATGCGGTACCAAATGTCAATCGGATCGGCTCCTGAAATCAACAGCTCTTGTCGACCGAAAAATCAAGGTGTCACCTCACAAGAACCTGAATTCTTCAAAGGGGGTCATTCGCTGCCCAGACTTAAAAGGAATATCGGAGGACGAGATAAGGTTCGAACTGAAATATCAAGGAGTCGTGGATGTGCGAAGAGTCACAATTCGAAAGGGTTCAGAAAGAGTGCCAACAAATACCCTCTTTCTGACCTTCTGCACCCCTTCGCTGCCACAATCTATCAAGGTGGGCTATTTGAATGTCAAGGTTACCCTATATGTTCCATCCCCGATGCGTTGTTTCCGGTGCCAGAAGTTTGGTCATGTGCGGGACCGGTGCTCTGGAGAGGAGATTTGTGGCGTCTGCTGCCAACCAAGCCACGAGATGCCATGCGTTCATCCGGCTCGTTGTGCAAACTGTGGAGGCGGCCACCCCTCCTCCTCTAGAGAGTGTCCGGTTTGGCGCCAGGAAAGTAACATCCAAAGGGTGAAGACGGAAAGAAGGATTCCATTCCATGAGGCAAAAAGGCTTGTTCTGGGCAGTCCGCCGCATCCCAACATGTCGTACTCTCAGGTTGTTAAAAAAGTTTCTTCAGTGTCTGTTTCCTGTCAGACAGACACCTTTTGCTTTTCTAAGACTTTGCAATCTAAACCATCTGCCCCCAGCGGAGGCAAGAAATCCGCTACTCCTGTGATAAGTTCAAACTCCCTCAGTTGTGGCGTAAAACCCACTGTCTCCCATTCTGCCCTGCAGAACAAGGTCGGGAGACCCTCTGCTCCAAAAGCACCCCCTCCCCCAAAAAACCCCCTGTTCCTCCCAGGGGCACTCGCGGCCCCCAAGCGGTGCCTCATCAAGGCACAATCCCAGGGAAGTCCTCTGGTGCAGAGATCATTGAGGTGGATGGCCAGTCATCTGCCTCGGGAGCTTCCAAGAGAACAAAGAACACTCCAGAGAAAAAGCGTTCAAGTGTGGAAACACACAATCCGTATTCTCCACTGCAGTCGGATGATGACGAGACAGCAATGGACTGAGAAGTCTGTTGTCGTCACTCCATTCTCATGGATTCAGTAATATGTCACTGGAACATTCGAGGTTTGAATTCTAATTTTGAAGAGCTGCAACTCCTCTGTAAACATCTAAAACCTGCTGTCTTTGCTCTTCAAGAGACTCAGATCCGCTCTGACAAATCTTTTTCTTTATCTGGTTTTAATGTTCTTTCTAAACCAGCACAGCCTTCTGCAGTCGGAGTGACTGGAGGTGTGTCGTTGCTTATCCACAGATCTCTTCTGTTTAGCCCTGTTTACCTCAGTTCTTCCCTCCAAGCTTTAGCTGCCAGAGTCTCTCTGCATAAAACAGTCACTATTTGCTGTATATATCTGCCTCCTTCTGTATCTATCAGTCGGCAAGAACTGGTCAGCCTGATTGAGGAGCTTCCACGACCTTTTTTGATGTTGGGCGATTTCAACGGGCACAATCCTCTTTGGGGTAGCGTTGATTCTTCATCAAGAGGTCTCCTCCTGGAAGACATCTTCTCAGAGCTTGACCTGTGTTGTCTTAACGATGGATCTCCAACCTTCCTCCACTCTGCTACTGGTGCTCTCTCATGTTTAGATCTGTCGGTGTGCGACCCCTCGCTGGTCCTGGACTATGAGTGGTCGGCACTTGACGATCTGCATGGGAGTGACCATTTTCCAATTGTACTAAAATCCAAAGCGACTGAAAGCTGCACTGTTCCAGAGCATCTAAATTTCAACAACGCGAACTGGGATCTTTTTGCAGGAACTGTCCGTGGGGAACTCACAGAGGAAGTTCTACAAAGTCCGGATCCCGCAGAAACAGTTTCCAATATCCTCATAAAATGCGCCAAGGCCTCCGTTTCAACTTCCTCAAACAAACCCCAAATGCCAAAGACACCTTGGTTCAATTCTGACTGCCAACATATCAAACTCCAGCGCAAACAAGTTCAACGTTGTGTCTACCGCAGACCATCAATGCCCAACGTTCGAGCCCATCAAAATCTGCGTGCAAAATCAAGATATGTTTTTAAGAGGAGTAGACGTCAGTCTTGGAGAAACTTTTGCTCCAAGCTGACAGCTCAAACTCCAAAGAAAAAAGTCTGGAAAATAATTAAGAAAATCAAAGGGAAGAACACCAACCCCTCAATTCATCACCTGAAACTTGCAGATGCTTTGATTACTGACAGACAAGCGGTCGCCAATCTTTTGGCTTCCACAATTGAAAACAACTCTTCTTCCGCGAAAAAATCTGCTGCCTTTTTAAAAATCAAACATTTGAAAGAAAAAACTCCCTGTACCTTTCCCTCTAACAATACTGAAGACTACAATTTACCATTTTCACTCGATGAGCTGAAGTCGGCTCTTCAGACCTGTTCTGATTCTGCTCCAGGTCTTGATGATATTCACTACCAACTCCTCCGTCATATTCCAAAAAGCTGTCTTCATATCCTCTTACAAGTATACAATTATATCTGGTCTACAGGGTGTTTTCCTCCTTCTTGGCGGAAAGCCCTGATCGTCCCCATTCCCAAACCTGGAAAAGACTTATCCAACCCTTCAAATTACCGTCCAATAGCTTTGACCAGCTGCATGTGCAAACTTATGGAGAAGATGGTAAACTCCCGCCTGATGTGGAAATTGGAAACCGATGGCCTTTTGGCCACAGAACAGTGCGGTTTCCGCAAATACCACTCTACAGTTGATCATCTAGTTCGTCTGGAAACCACCATCCGAAACGCCTTTGTTAACAACCAGCATGTGGTGGCTATATTTTTTGACTTGGAAAAAGCTTACGACACCACTTGGAAATCTGGTATCCTCATGGACCTGCACAATCTAGGTTTTCGAGGCCATTTACCTGTCTTCATCCAAAACTTTCTGGCTGATCGGAAATTTCAAGTTCGTGTTGGCACCACGCTGTCTGACATCCATGAGCAGGAGTTGGGTGTTCCCCAAGGGAGTATCCTTTCTCCTGCTCTCTTCAGCATTAAAATTAACGATATCGTACAATCCGTAAACCAAGGTTTCGAATCCTCTCTCTTTGTCGACGACTTTGCTCTCTACGCAGTTGGAGCCTCGTACGCTGGCATGCAACGCCGACTGCAGCTCTGCGTCAACAGGATCCGTCAGTGGACCGAGGAAAATGGTTTTACGTTCTCGTCGACCAAAACCGAGTGTATTCATTTTCATAATTTTCGACAGTATTTTGCTGACCCCGAAATTCACCTGGAAAAATCTATCATTCCAGCTGTAAAAGAAGCTAAATTTCTGGGAATCATTTTTGACCAAAAACTCAACTTCAAAAGTCACCTTCAACATTTGAAAACTTCCTGTCAGAAAGCAATGAACATCTTGCGAGTCGTGGCGCACACGGACTGGGGTGCCGATAAGAAAACCCTTCTGCATCTTTACAGGGCTCTGATCCGATCCAAACTGGACTATGGTTGTGTCGTGTACGGTTCTGCCAGACCTTCCTATCTCAAAACTCTAGACCCTATTCACCATCAAGGGCTTCGACTATGTCTCGGGGCGTTCCGCACCACCCCTGTGTACAGCCTGTACGCAGAGGCTGGAGAACCCTCCCTCTCCAACCGTCGACTTAAATTATCTCTTAATTACTGTTTGAATCTTTTTTCTGAACCGGAAAACCCTGCTTATTCTTGTGTTTTTGAGCCCAAGTTCACCAAGAAATTCGAAGACAAACCTAATTCTATTCCTCCTCTGGGAATCCGTATTCGTCCTCATCTAAGTAATGCAGAGGTCAACCTTGGAGACATCTGTGACGACTCCAAATTTCCAGACGTCCCTCCTTGGACTTTTCTCACTCCAGAAATCCGCTTCGATCTGGCCTCTCACCGCAAGGACTCGACCAGCTCTCTTGCATATAACTCTTTTTTTGCAGAACTTTGTTCCAAGTTCCCTTCATTCCACAAGATATTTACTGATGGTTCCAAATCCGAGGAGGGAGTTGCTTGTGCTGCTTACTGCTCAACGGCTCCCTCCCGAAATATGTCAAAACATATTCCTTCAGACAGCTCTGTATACACCGCTGAACTCACAGCGCTGGTTTTGGCTCTGAAAATTATCTCGGAGTCAAATCACAAAGACTTTCTTATCCTCTCAGATTCCCTTTCTGCTCTGGAGGCCATTGCTGGCCGTAACCTCAAACACCCTCAACTATTGAATATATTTGAACAATACACTACTCTAAAAAACTACGGGTACAGCATAGTTTTTGCTTGGGTCCTGGTCACGTCGGCATTCGAGGCAACGAGAAGGCAGACCAACTTGCCAAGGATGCCACACACCTTGAAACGTGCCGATTTTCCATCCGCACACGGACGTGAAACCCAAAGTTGAAACTTACGTTAGAAACCTCTGGCAAGAGGAATGGAATACTCAGATGGACAACAAACTTTTCCAGATCCGTCCGAATTTAAAAGAATTTTTACCGTCTGCCACACGTAGTCGTAAGGAAGAGACAGTTTTGTGCAGGTTGCACACAGGTCACTCCTTTTATACCCACTCTTATCTTTTAAAAGGTGAAGAAGCTCCGTGGTGTATTCCATGTCATGTTCCACTCACAGTGAAACATATTCTTTTAGATTGCTGGGACTTGCACGATGTGAGACATAAACACTTTACAGCCGAGTCTATGAAAACCCTGTTCAGAGATGTCCCACCTGACGTGATCTTTGAGTTTCTGAAAGAGATTAACATTTTTCATCTGATCTAAGATTTTACGGAAGAAAGATTTTTAACGAAGTTTCTGGTACGTTTTTAGAAGATGTAGTTTAAAGAGATGTGCGAAGGTTTTTTTTTTTTTTTTTTTTTTTTTTTGAAGACGACTTGTGGGTTGATTTTAACGTGGTGACAGCCCTGATATGGCCCTTTGCGGTCGGCTGGGCTATAAGCAACATTATCTTATCTTACCTGTGAAAAGTGACAGAATCAGCATTAAGGCAGCAGTGAACAAGAATGAAGCCATACCCCTACCAACAGCGATTTTCAGACACCATGATAGGGTCACATGTGAATAGGAAAGACGAACCTTCAATCACCCAGAATATACAGTAACAGTTTGTATCGGCTAATGCAGATTTGGTAGAAGATATAGAGTAGAGTTGTATGTGTGAAAGACGACCATCAATCACCTAGAATATACAGCAAAAGTGTTGTTTTTTTTTTTGTTTTGTTTTTTCTGTCCCAACCTCTGCGCCACCTCAGAGGCAGTACACACACGCCGCTCACTCCGACTCCCGTCCACAGCCACAGCCCGGTCGGCCCCGCCGCAGCCCCCGCACCGACAATCCACAGGGAGCAGTCAATGTCAAGTCGTCAAGAGGCAACCCACCTGAGGAGACACTGCACTGCTGCCGAGTCACTTCGGTGGTGTTCAGTGGTGCCTGTTCTGATCTAACATACGCAGGACACCACCTACTAAGCCCCCTACTGACGACAATAATTGCTTAGTCGCGGAGCCGGCATGAGTGAGCTCTCCCTCCGGAGGGTGCCACCACATCCGTCCAACGACAGCCCCCATGGACTTGCCGATACCGGTGACCCCGACGGAACCAAACCAAGGCCACAGACGTGGAGAGGACATCGAAACTGAGGTCACCATGAGAGCAGGGCATGAAGGGCCACAGAATTTGAGACATTTTTTAAATGCTGATCGATGAGAATGAGGATGATTAAGATGATGCTACGGATTTCCATTTTGGTCTGAGACTACATGACAGGGCTACGCTTCCTTTCATAATATATCCCGGCGTCAACCAGGCCTGAGAGATTCAGGCACCTGCAGTGTTGGTCAGGAAATTTGAGCAACACTCTCAGAAACGCATCCATTAAGTGGATGAAACTCGACTGTGTGGTCCCAGTCTTCCCAACTGAGTCCGCAGCAAACTCAACTCTGGGTAGGAGCCGGTCGGGGCAGAAAAAACCCACATGACTCTGATGGGATTCGAACCCACGACCTCCCAGCCGGGAGTCCGTGACGCTAACCACTTCACCACAGCGGCTGGTGCAAGAGTGTGTATTGGTTAATGCAGATTTGGCAGAAGATATAGAATAGAATTGTATGTGTGAAAGACAAACAATCAGTTACTCAGTGTATTGGCAAAATGTGTGTTGGCTAATTCAGATTTAGTAGAAGATATAGCATACAGTTGATATGTGTGAAAGAGCACCAACTAGAAGATAAGTCAGATGACCCTAATATTGCACACACACACACACACACACACACACACACACACACACACACACAACACAATGGAGAGAGAGAGAGCAAGAGAGAAAGAGATCACCACAATGCACTGGATCAAAATTATGTGGTGTATACATTTAACAGTTTGCATTGGGAAGTGACAATAGAGAATATATTCATACAAGAGGAAACAAGGGAGAGGTGATGAGGATGGGAATCTACAGCTAATAGGAAAATGTATTAAGAAAGGACGAATGACGAATAAAAGAAAAAGATTTACAAAAGCTAACTGGTTGGTGCCAGATGGAGAGGCAGGGACAGCAAGCCATGCATGACAAAGAACAGCCTGCAATAGAATGAACGGACCAACACAGCGTCGATGGGGAGCAAAGCAGCAAGACATAGGGCCCACACAGACAGCACTGTGCAGCCCTCCACATGAATAGGGTCACACAGACAGCAATGTGCAGCCCTCCACATGCCATAGTGCCCACACAGACAGCACTGTACAGCCCTCCACATGATATAGGGCCTACACAGACAGCACTGTGCATGCCTCCACATGATATAGGGTCAGACAGACAGCACTGTGCTGCCCTCCACATGACATAGGGCCCACACAGACAGAACTGTGCAGCCTCCACATGACATAGGGCCCACACTGACAGCACTGTACAGCCCTCCACATGTCATAGTGCCCACACTGACAGGACTGTGCTGCCCTCCACATGACAGGGTCACACTGACAGCACTGTGCAGTGCTCAACATGATATAGGACCCACACTGACAGCACTGTGCAGCCCCCACATGACATAGGGCCCACACAGACAGCACTGTGCAGCCTTCCACATGACATAGGGCCCAAACAGACAGCACTGTGCAGCCCTCCGCATGACATAGGGCCCATACTGACAGCACTGTGCAGCTCTCCGCATGACATAGGGCCCAAACAGACAGCACTGGGCAGCCCTCCGCAACACATAGGGCCCATACTGACAGCAGTGTGCAGCCCTCCACATGACATAGGGCCCACACTGACAGCACTGTGCAGCCCTCCACATGACATAGGGCCCACACTGACAGCACTGTGCAGCCCTCCACATGACATAGGGCCCATACTGACAGCACTGTGCAGCCCTCCACATGATATAGGGCCCACACAGACAGCACTGTGCAGCCCTCCACATGACATAGGGCCCACACAGACAGCACTGTGCAGCCTCCACATGACATAGGGCCCACACAGACGCACTGTGCAGCCCTCCACATGATATAGGGCGCACACAGACAGCACTGTGCAGCCCTCCACATGACATAGGGCCCATACTGACAGCACTGTGCAGCCCTCCACATGACATAGGGTCCACTCTGACAGCTCTGTGCAGCCCTCCACATGACATAGGGCCCACACAGACAGCACTGTGCAGCCCTCCACATGACATAGGGCCCACACTGACAGCACTGTGCAGCCCTCCACATGACATAGGGCCATACTGACAGCACTGTGCAGCCTCCACATGATATAGGGCCCACACAGACAGCACTGTGCAGCCCTCCACATGACATAGGGCCCACACAGACAGCACTGTGCAGCCCTCCACATGACATAGGGCCACACAGACAGCACTGTGCAGCCCTCCACATGATATAGGGCGCACACAGACAGCACTGTGCAGCCCTCCACATGACATAGGGCCCACACAGACAGCACTGTGCAGCCCTCCACATGACATAGGGCCCACACTGACAGCACTGTGCAGCCCTCCACATGACATAGGGCCCACACTGACAGCACTGTGCAGCCCTCCACATGACATGGGCCCACAGACAGCACTGTGCAGCCCTCCACATGACATAGGGCTACAATGACAGCACTGTGCAGCCTCCACATGACATAGGCCACACAGACGCACTGTGCAGCCCTCCACATGACATAGGGCCATACTGACAGCATGTGCAGCCCTCCACATGACATAGGGCCCACACAGACAGGACTGTGCAGCCCTCCACTGACATAGGGCCCACACAGACAGCACTGTGCAGCCCTCCACATGACAGGGCCCACACATACAGACTGTGCAGCCCTCCACATGACATAGGGCCCACACTGACATCACTTGCAGCCCTCCACATGACATAGGGCCCACACAGACAGCACTGTGACAGCCCTCCACATGACATAGGGCGCACACATGACAGCACTGTGCACCCACCACATGACATAGGGCCCACTACGACAGCACTGTGCAGCCCTCCACATGACATAGGGCCCACACAGACAGGACTGTGCAGCCCTCCACATGATATAGGGCCCACACGGACAGCACTGGCAGCCCTCCACATGACATAGGGAACACACAGACAGGACTGTGCAGCCCTCCACATGACATAGAGCCCACACTGACAGCACTGTGCAGCCATCCACATGACATAGGGCCACACAGACAGCACTGTACAGCCTTCCACATGACATAGGGCCCACACAGACAGCCTGCGCAGCCCTCCACATGACATAGGGCCATACTGACAGCATGTGCAGGCCCCACATGACATAGGCCACACTGACAGCACTGTGCAGCCCTCCACATGACATAGGGCCCACACTGACAGCACTGTGCAGCCATCCACATGACATAGGGCCCACACTGACAGCACTGTGCACCCCCCACATGACACAGGGCCCACATTGACAACTCTGTGCAGCCCTCCACATGATATAGGGCCCACACTGACAGCACTGTGCATCCCCCCACATGACATACGGCCCACACAGACAGCACTGTGCAGCCCTCCACATGACATAGGGCCCACACAGACAGCACTGTGCAGCCCTCCACATGAAATAGGGTCACACAGACAGCAATGTGCAGCCCTCCACATGCCATAGTGCCCACACAGACAGCACTGTGCAGCCCTCCACATGATATAGGGCCTACACAGACAGCACTGTGCATGCCTCCACATGATATAGGGTCAGACAGACAGCACTGTGCTGCCCTCCACATGACATAGGGCCCACACAGACAGCACTGTGCAGCCCTCCACATGACATAGGGCCCACACTGACAGCACTGTACAGCCCTCCACATGTCATAGTGTCCACACTGACAGGACTGTGCTGCCCTCCACATGACAGGGTCACACTGACAGCACTGTGCAGTGCTCCACATGATATAGGGCCCACACTGACAGCACTGTGCAGCCCCCCACATGACATAGGGCCCACACTGACAGCTCTGTGCAGCCCTCCACATGAGATAGGGCCCACACAGACAGCACTGTGCAGCCCTCCACCTGACATAGGGCCCACACAGACAGCACCCTGCAGCCCTCCACATGACATAGGGCCCACACAGACACACTGTGCAGCCCTCCACATGACATAGGCGCCACTGACAGCACTGTGCAGCCCTCCACATGACATAGGGCCCACACAGACAGCACTGTGCAGCCCTCCACATGACATAGGGCCCACACTGACAGCACTGTGGCTCCTCCACATGACATGGGGCCCACACAGGACAGCACTGTGCAGCCCTCCCACATGACATAGGGCCCACACACTGACAGCACTGTGCAGCCTCCACATGACATAGGGCCCACACAGACAGCACTGTGCAGCCCTCCACAAGTACATAGGGCACAATGACAGCACTGTGCAGCCCTCCACATGACATAGGGCCCACACTGACAGCACTGTGCAGCCTCCACATGACATAGGGCCCACACGACAGCATGTGCAGCCCTCCACATGACATAGGGCCCACACATGACAGCACTGTGCAGCCCTCCACCATGACATAGGGCCCACACAGACAGCACTGTGCAGCCCTCCACATGACATAGGGACCAACACTCATACATGAGACTGTGCAGCCCTCCACCATGACATAGGGCCCACACTGACAGCACTTGCAGCCTCCACATGACATAGGGCCCACACAGACAGCACTTGCAGCCCTCCACATGACATAGGGCCACACTGACAGCACTGTGCAGCCCTACCACATGACTTTAGGGCCCACTGACAGCACTGTGCAGCCCCCACATGACATAGGGCCCACAGACAGCACTGTGCAGCCCTCCACATGACATGGGCCCACACAGACAGCACTGTGCAGCCCTCCACATGACATAGGGCCCACACTGACAGCACTGTGCACGCCCTCCACATGACATAGGGCCCACACATGACAGCACTGTGCAGCCCTCCACATGACATAGGGCCCACACTGACAGCACTGTGCAGCCCTCCACATGACATGGGCCCACACAGACAGCACTGTGCAGCCCTCCACATGACATAGGGCCACACTGACAGCATGTGCAGCCCTCCCATGATATAGGGCCACACAGACAGGACTGTGCAGCCCTCCACATGACATAGGGCCCACACAGACAGCACTGTGCAGCCTCCACATGGACATAGGGACCACACAGACAGCACTGTGCAGCCCTCCACATGACATAGGGCCCACACTGACAGCACTGTACAGCCCTCCACATGACATAGGGCCCACACTGACAGCACTGTGCAGCCCCCACATGACATAGGCCCACACTGACAGCACTGTGCAGCCCTCCACATGACATAGGGCCCACACGACAGCACTGTGCAGCCCTCCACATGACATAGGGCCCACACGACAGCACTGTGCAGCCCTCCACATGACATAGGGCCCACACGACAGCACTGTGCAGCCCTCCACATGACATAGGGCCCACACTGACAGCACTGTGCAGCCCTCCACATGACATAGGGCCCACACTGACAGCACTGTGCAGCCCTCCACATGACTAGGGCCCACACAGACAGCACTGTGCAGCCCTCCACATGACATAGGCCCACATGACAGCACTGTGCAGCCCTCCACATGACATAGGGCCCACACTGACAGGCACTGTGCAGCCCTCCACATGATATAGGGCCCACACTGACAGCACTGTGCAGCCCTGTGCACCTCACATGACATAGGGCCACACTGACAGCACTGTGCAGCCATCCACATGACATAGGGCCCACACAGACAGCACTGTGCACCTCCACATGACATAGGGCCATCTGACAGCACTGTGCAGCCTCCACATGACATAGGCCACACTACGACAGCTGTGCAGCCCTCCACATGACATAGGGCCCACACAGACAGCACTGTGCAGCCCTCCACATGACATAGGGACCACACAGACAGCACTGTGCAGCCCCTCCCACATGACATAGGGCACCACAACTGACCACTTGCAGACCTCACACATGACATAGGGCCCAACGACAGCACTGTCGCCCTCCACATGACATAGGGCCCACACTGACAGCACTGTGCAGCCTCCACATGACATAGGGCCCACACTGACAGCACTGTGCAGCCCTCCACATGACATAGGCCCACACTGACAGCACTGTGCAGCCCTCCACATGACATGGGCCACACTGACAGCACTGTGCAGCCCTCCACATGATATAGGGCCCACACTGACAGCACTGTGCATCCCTCCCCACATGACATACGGCTCCACACGGACAGCACTGTGCAGCCCTCCACATGACATAGGGCCCACACGACAGCACTGTGCAGCCCTCCACATGAATAGGGTCCACACAGACAGCACTGTGCAGCCCTCCACATGCATAGGTGCCCACACAGACAGCACTGTGCAGCCCTCCACATGAATAGGGCCACACAGACAGCACTGTGCAGCCTCCACATGAATAGGGCCAACAGACAGCACTGTGCAGCCCTCCACATGACATAGGGCCCACACAGACAGCACTGTGCAGCCCTCCACATGACATAGGGCCCACACTGACAGCACTGTGCAGCCCTCCACATGACATAGGCCCACACTGACAGCACTGTGCAGCCCTCCACATGACATAGGGTCCACACTGACAGCACTGTGCAGCTCTCCACATGAATAGGGCCCACACTGACAGCACTGTGCAGCCCCCACATGACATAGGGCCCACACTGACAGCACTGTGCAGCCCTCCACATGACATAGGGCACACAGACAGCACTGTGCAGCCCTCCACATGACATAGGGCCACACAGACAGCACTGTGCAGCCCATCCAGGCCACACTGACATGTGCAGCCCACATGACATGGCACTGACACTGTGCAGCCCTCCACATGACATAGGTCACACACAGACAGCACTGTGCAGCCCTCCACATGACATAGGGCCCACACTGACAGCACTGTGCAGCCCTCCACATGACATAGGGCCCACACAGACAGCACTGTGCAGCCCTCCACATGACAGGGCTACACTGACAGCACTGTGCAGCCCTCCACATGACATAGGGCCTGACAGACAGCACTGTGCAGCCCCCCACATGACATAGGGCCCACACTGACAGCACTGTGCAGCCCTCCACATGACATAGGGCCCACACAGACAGCACTGTGCAGCCCTCCACATGACATAGGGCCCATGACAGACTGTCAGCCTCCCCATGACATAGGCCACACGCCACTGTGCACATCACTGACAACACTAGACAGCACTGTGCAGCCCCTCCACATGAATAGGGCCCACACAGACAGCACTGTGCAGCCCTCCACATGACATAGGGCCCACACAGACAGCACTGTGCAGCCCTCCACATGACATAGGGCCCACACAGACAGCACTGTGCAGCCCTCCACATGACATAGGGCACCACACACTGCAGCACTGTGCAGGCCCTCACATGACATTGGGCCCACACATGACAGCACATGTGCAGCCCTCCACATGACATAGGGCCCACACTGACAGCACTGTGCAGCCCTCCACATGACATGGGGCCACACAGACAGCACTGTGCAGCCCTCTACATGACATAGGGCCTACATGACAGCACTGTGCAGCCCTCCACATGACATAGGGCCCACACAGACAGCACTGTGCAGCCCTCCACATGACCATGAAGGGGTCCTACAGCAGACAGGACTGTGCAGCCCTCCACTGACATAGTGCCCACACAGACAGCACTGTGAAGCCCTCCACATGACATGGGACCACACATACAGCACTGTGCAGCCGTCCACATGACATAGGGCCCACACTGACAGCACTGTGCAGCCCTCCACATGACATAGGGCCCACACTGACAGCACTGTGCAGCCCTCCACATGACATAGGGCCCACACAGACAGCACTGTGCAGCCCTTCACATGACATAGGGCCCACACAGACAGCACTGTGCAGCCCTCCACATGACATAGGGCCCACACTGACAGCACTGTGCAGCCTTCACATGACATAGGGCCCACACAGACAGCACTAGTGCAGCCCTCCACATGACGTAGGGCCCACACTGACAGCACTGTGCAGCCCTCCACATGACATAGGGCCCACACAGACAGCACTGTGCAGCCCTCCACATGACATAGGGCCCACACTGACAGCACTGTGCAGCCCTTCTTATGACATAGGGCCCACATAGACAGCACTATGCAGCCCTCCACATGTCATAGGGACCATTCTGACAGCACTGTGCAGCCCTTCACATGACATAGGGCCCACACAGACAGCACTATGCAGCCCTCCACATGTCAGGGACCATACTGACAGCACTGTGCAGCCCTCCACATGACATAGGGCCCACACTGACAGCACTATGCAGCCCTCCACATGACATAGGGCCCACACCGACAGCATTGTGCAGCCCTCCACATGACATTGGGCCCACATTGACAGCACTGTGCAG
The DNA here is from genome assembly GCA_033310375.1 of Conus canariensis. Classification (NCBI taxonomy): domain Eukaryota; kingdom Metazoa; phylum Mollusca; class Gastropoda; order Neogastropoda; family Conidae; genus Conus; species Conus canariensis. The sequence goes on along the minus strand of JAMYXO010000044.1, from coordinate 13,079 downwards.
CCCTCCGCATGACATAGGGCCCACACTGACAGCACTGTGGAGCCCTCCACTTGCGACATGCTGGCAGCAAGCTACAAAAAAAAACCGCACAAAAAACCCCACTAATACCCACTGCCAGAGAAAGAGACCTCAAGTGGCCAGTCTTACTGTCCATGCAGCAAGCCAGACAATGAAAAGAAATGGCAAGTGCATTGATTTTCTCCACAGGGTCAACAACTGGAAGAGCAGAAGAGGAATGATGCTGATGGCACACCATTAGCATCAAAGAAGGAGAACGACCCATTTGATATTTATCAAATTTAAACCATGAAATGATGTGATGCAGACTTAAGCAGTCCATTCTTTACTGTTGACTTCCAGCTACAAAATGACTGGATGATGTTTGCCATTTTTGAAAGTACAAAATGACTTTGTATTGATTTTATTTATGCCTTGAAATTCCTCACAGTTTGACATGAATTTGGATCGTCTAATTCATAATGTGTTTCTCTGTGACTAGTTCATGGTCTGATGTCTGTGTTATCTTTGTGTTGCAGAGACTGGTTACCGCACTCAGGCCCCATGACCGCACTCAGGCCCCATGACCGCACTCAGGCCCCATGACCACACACCGTTGACTTCACTTCCTGTTTCCACTGCTTCCCTCCTGCTGACCATCCAGCCACCGCTGCAGTTCCAGTTCAGACTTGTGCAGTATTGTTTTCTCAGTCTTGCTCCAAAGTTTCCTGCTTATCAGTATAGCTGTTACATTCTTTTCTCTTTCTTTCTTTCTTTCTTTGTTTTTTTTTTTTATGTAGTTTTTGATTTGCTCTTTTATATCCTAACTTTCTGTATTCTTTTCTCTTTCTTTCTTTCTTTGTTTTTTTTTTTATGTAGTTTTTGATTGGCTCTTTTATATCCTAATTTTCTGCATTCTTTCCTCTTTCTTTCTTTCTTTGTATTTTTTTTTGTTTTTTGTTTTTTATTTGCTCTTTTATATCCTAATTTTCTGCATTCTTTTCTCTTTCTTTCTTTCTTTTTTTTTTTTTTTATGTAGTTTTTGACTTTCTGGCACCTTGCCACTGATTTGTATGAGAATGGGAAGCACCCGTTCTTTCCCATTCTCACCTCCACTTCTGCAACACCACCTGCCTCTCATTGCTGACCGTTCTTTTCCAGTGAGAATGGGAAGCACCCAGTCTTTCCCATTCTCACCTCCACTTTTCTTCACAATTCTGTCTTCCCATTCCGGCAAACACATTTTTCTGCTCACAATGTTACATGTATACATTCCTTCAGTTCGTTCCCAGAATCGTACAACTTCTGTTTCCTCTCATCTGTTTCTTATCTTTTTCTTTTTTCTTTTTTTTCCAAATCAACTCCCTCCATCAGTTTCTCATCACACCTGTCTTCTGTCAGTTTTTCATTTTCATTCTCTGGGTTTTCGTACTCAGCCCCCACCCCCCCTCCACCCCCTCCCCCACCCCCCCTCCTTCCCCCCTCCCCCCTCCTTCCCCCCTCCCTCTCCTTCCCCCCCCCTCCTCCTCCTCTTTTCTTTAACTCTTCACCACCCGTTTCCGTTTGTCCCTTCCTTTCTTTCTTTCCCGTTTCAGATTAGGACATTCCTTATGTGCACTTTCTCTGTCCTTTTGCAGTCAGTATTTTCTCTGTTTACTCTTTGTCATCCCAAAGGTTTAAGGCAGTCAGTTACATAGCCACTTCTGCCCGTTCTTCATCACAGTCCTGATCCTTTCAGCTATCCTTGTAAGCAGATCCGAACTTCAACCCTTCGCCGTTCATGAGTTGCCCACTGGGGCCTGAGTGTGGAGGACGTGGACCTGCATGAGCCATGGCTGGACTCTGTTGGGGCTTGGAGCCCCGCGTTGCACCAAGGGATGGGGCTGATGGTGATGGGGGAGGGAAGGAGAAAATGGTAGGGTAGGGGGACGAGGGTGGGGAAGGGGTAGGAGAGGGGTTAGGGGAGGGGGGGGGGAGATTGGGAGGGGGAAAGGAAGGGGAGGATGGTAATGGGGAAGGGGAGGGAGTGGTAGAATGGAAGGGTGGGGGGAGGGGAAGGGGGTTGGGAGGGGGAAATTAAGGGGAGGATGGTAATGGGGGAGGAGAGGGAGTGGTAGAATGGAAGGGGGGGGGGGTGTTGGGAGAGGGAAAGGAAGGGGAGGATGGTAATGGGGAAGGAGAGGGAGTGGTAGAATGGAGGGGGGGGGGGATGTTGGGAGGGGGAAAGGAAGGGGAGGATGGTAATGGGGAAGGGGGGAGTAGAAGGGGGGGGGGGGTGTTGGAGGGAAAGGAAGGGGATGATGGTGATGGAGAAAGGGAGGGAGTGGTAGAGTGGAAGGGTGGGGGGAGGGGAAGGGAGTTGGGGACAAAGGAAGGGGAGGATGGTAATGGGGAAGGGGAGGGAGTGGTAGAGTGGAAGGGTGGGGGGAGGGGAAGGGAGTTGGGGGGAAAGGAAGGGGAGGATGGTAATGGGGAAGGGGAGGGAGTGGTAGAGTGGAAGGGTGGGGGGAGGGGAAGGGAGTTGGGGGCAAAGGAAGGGGAGGATGGTAATGGGGAAGGGGAGGGAGTGGTAGAGTGGAAGGGTGGGGGGGAGGGATGGGGAAAGGAAGGGGAGGATGGTATAGGGGAAGGGAGGGAGTGGTAGATGGAAGGGTGGGGGGGAGGAGGGGAGAGGTAAAGGAAGGGGAGGTGGTAATGGGGGAGGGGAGGGAGTGTAGGTAGAGTGGAAGAGTGGGGTGGGGGGAAAGGGGGCTGGGAGGGGAAAGGAAGGGGAGGATTGTAATGGGGAAGGAGGGAGTGGTAGAGTGGAAGGGTGGGGGGAGGGGAAGGGAGTTGGGAGGGAAAGGAAGGGGAGGATGGTAATGGGGAAGGAGGGAGTGGTAGAGTGGAAGGGTGGGGGGAGGGAAAGGGGGCTGGGAGGGGTAAAGGAAGGGGAGGATGGTAATGGGGAAGGGAGGGAGTGGTAGAGTGGAAGGGTGGGGGAGGGAAAGGGGGCTGGGAGGGGTAAAGGAAGGGGAGGATGGTAATGGGGAAGGAGGGAGTGGTAGAGTGGAAGGGTGGGGGGGGGAAAGGGGGTGGGGGGTAAAGGAAGGGAGGATGGTAATGGGGAAGGAGGGAGTGGTAGAGTGGAAGGGTGGGGGGAGGGAAAGGGGCTGGGAGGGGTAAAGGAAGGGGAGGATGGTAATGGGGAAGGAGGGAGTGGTAGAGTGGAAGGGTGGGGGGGAGGGGGCTGGGAGGGGTAAAGGAAGGGGAGGATGGTAATGGGGAAGGAGGGAGTGGTAGAGTGGAAGGGTGGGGGGAGGGAAAGGGGGCTGGGAGGGGTAAAGGAAGGGGAGGATGGTAATGGGGAAGGAGGGAGTGGTAGAGTGGAAGGGTGGGGGGAGGGAAAGGGGGCTGGGAGGGGTAAAGGAAGGGGAGGATGGTAATGGGGAAGGGAGGGAGTGGTAGAGTGGAAGGGTGGGGGGAGGGAAAGGGGGCTGGGAGGGGTAAAGGAAGGGGAGGATGGTAATGGGGAAGGAGGGAGTGGTAGAGTGGAAGGGTGGGGGGAGGGAAGGGGGCTGGGAGGGGGAAGGAAGGGGAGGATGGTAAGGGGAAGGGAGGGAGTGGTAGGAGTGGAAGGGTGGGGGGAGGGAAAGGGGGAGGGAGGTGGGGGGAAGGGAAGGGGTGGGGAGGGAGGGGGGGTGGGGAGGGGGGGGGGGAAGGGGGGGGTGGGGAGGGGGAAGGGAAGGGGGGGTGGGGAGGGGGAGGGAAGGGGGGGTGGGGAGGGGGAGGGAAGGGGGGTGGGGAGGGGGAAGGGAGGGGGGGTGGGAGGGGGGGAGGGGGGGAGGGGGAGGGAAGGGGGGGTGGGGAGGGGGGGGGGGGGGGGTGGGGAGGGGGAAGGGAAGGGGGGGTGGGGAGGGTGGGGGGGGAAGGGGGGGTGGGGAGGGGTGGGGGAGGGAAGGAGGTGGAGGAGGGGAGGTGGGAGAGGAGGGGGGGAGGGAGGGGGGTGGGGAGGGAAGGGGAGGGTGTGTGTGTGAGTGTGTTATTCACAGGGGCAACATTGTTGAGGGCATATGCTATCACTTTTTTTTTTTTTACTGTGTGCAGGTGTCTCAGGACTGCTGGAAAAGGGACATTGGACCGTTTGGATGGCCAGAGAAAAGAGAGAGTGTATGGGGGGGCCCGTGCGTGCGTGTGTGTGTGTGTGCGCATTGCGTGCGTGTGTGTGTGCATGTTTTATTCATAGGCGCAACATTGTTTCAATGTTACCCCTATGAATAAAACATGCACACGCACGCATGCACGCACGCAAGCATGCACGCACGTACCGCGCGCACCCATACACACTCTCTTTCTCTGGCCATTCAAATGGTCCAATGTCTTCTCCAGCAGTCCTGAGACACCTGCACACAGTAAAAAAAAAAAAGTGATAGCATATGCCCTCAACAATGTTGCCCCTATGAATTGTTGAGGGCATATGCTATCACATTTTTTTTTTTTTTACTGTGTGCTGGTGTCTCAGGACTGCTGGAGAAGACATTGGACCGTTTGGTTGGCCAAAAAATGAGGTGAGGTGTTGTGTGAGAGAGAAAGAGAGTGTGTATGGGTGCGTACGCGCACGTGCGTGTGTGTGTGGCGCGCACGGTGTGTGTGTGTGTGTGTGTGTGTGTGTGTGTGCATGTTTTATTCATAGGGGAAAACATTCAATGTTGCCCCTATGAATAAAACACACACACACACCACACAACACACACACACACACAAACAACACAACACACATGCGCGCGCGCGTGCACCCATACACACTCTCTTTCTCTCTCACACACACACCTCCTCATTTATGGCATCCAAACGGTCCAATGTCTTCTCCAGCAGTCCTGAGACACTGCACACAGTAAAAAAAAAGGGGATAGCATATGCCCTCAACAATATTGCCCTGTGAATTGTTGAGGGCATATGCCATCACTTTTTTTTTTTTTACTGTGTGCAGGTGTCTCAGGATGCTGGAGAAGACATTGCACCGTTTGGATGGCCAGAAATGAGGTGGGGGTGTGTGTGTGAGAGAGAAAGAGAGTGTGTATGGGTGCGCACACGCCCCGCGCGGGGTGTGTGGTGTGTGTGTGTGTGTGTGTGTGTTTTTATTCATAGGGGCAACATTGAAAAGTTGCCCCTATGAATAAAACATGCACACACACACACACACACCACACACACCCAACGCGCGAGCGTGCGCGCACCCCATACACACTCTCTTTCTCTCTCACACACAACCTCACCTCATTTATGGCCACCCAAAACGGTCCAATGTCTTCTCCAGCAGTCCTGAGAAACCTGCACACAGTAAAAAAAAAAGTGATAGCATATGCCTCAACAATATTGCCCCTGTGAATTGTTGAGGGCATATGCCATCACTTTTTTTTTTTTTTACTGTGTGCAGGTGTCTCAGGACTGCTGGAGAAGACATTGGACGTTTGGATGGCCAGAAAATGAGGTGAGGTGTGTGTGTGAGAGAGAAAGAGAGTGTGTATGGGTGCGCGCACGCTCGGGGGTGTGTGGTGTGTGTGTGGTGTGTGTGTGTGTTTTTATTCATAGGGGCAACATTGAAAAGTTGCCCTATGATAAAACATGCACACACACACACACACACACACACACACACACACCCCGCGCGGCGAGCTTTGCGCGCACCCATACACACTCTCTTTCTCTCTCACACAACCACCTCACCTCATTTATGGCCATCCAAACGGTCCAATGTCTTCTCCAGCAGTCCTGAGAAACCTGCACACAGTAAAAAAAAAAGTGATAGCATATGCTTCAACATATTCCCCCTGTGAATTGTTGAGGGCTATGCCATCACTTTTTTTTTTTTTACTGTGTGCAGGTTTTCCCGGGGACTGCTGGAGAAGACATTGGACCGTTTGGATGGCCAGAAATGAGGTGGGGTGTGTGTGTGAGAGAGAAAGAGAGTGTGTATGGGTGCGCGCGCTCGCTCGCAGTGCGTGCCGTGTGTGTGTGTGTGTGTGTTGTGTGTGTGTGTGTGTTTTATTCATAGGGGCAACATTGAAACGTTGCCCCTATGAATAAAACTTTGCACACACACACACCACACACACACACAACACCACACACACCCCCCCGCGAGCGCGCGCACCCCATACACACTCTCTTTCTCTCTCACACACACACCTCACCTCATTTCTGGCCATCCAAACGGTCCAATGTCTTCTCAGCAGTCCTGAGACCCCTGCACACAGTAAAAAAAAATGTGATAGCATATGCCCTAACAATTAAGGGGCAACATTGTTGAGGGGCTATGCTATCACTTTTTTTTTTTACTGTGTGCAGGTGTTCAGGACTGTGGAAAAGGGACTTGGACCGTTTGGATGGCCAAAATGAGGTGAGGTGTGTGTGAGAGAGAAAGAGAGTTTGTGTAGGGTGCCCCGGGTTGTGTGTGTGTGTGTGTGTGTGTGTGTGTGTGTTGTGGTGGCATGTTTTATTAATAGGGGCAACTTGTTAGTCATATTTTGTTGGTCATGATTTTCTCTGCAGGTGTCACAAGACTATGAAGACTTTTTGGAAGGTTAGAGATGAGGTAATGTAGTAATTTGTGTGGGGTGTGTGTGTGTGGTTTTGTGTGTGTGGGGTAAGGTGGGGTTAGTGGTGCTGAATTTAAGAGTGAATGTCTGTAAGTAGAGTCTTTGAGACCCGAAAAACACGTAAAAGGTTTTTAAATTTGTCAGAGTTTGTGAAGGAAAATTTTGTGGGAGAATAAATAGATATGATTTTTTTTCAATTGGCATCATATTTGGAATACACAGGTTTGTTAACATTGAGGTGGGAAACTAGCCATGTTGGAGCAGCAAAGAGGATGGCAGTACTGTTGAGAGGATCTTCTGGGTAAGTTTGACCCCTTTGGGGTGTGTGCGAGGAGGGAGGGAGAGAGGAGAGAGAGAGGGGGAGAGAGGGGAACATTGTTGTATGTGTTTGAATCAGCGATCAGTCATTAAAGTCAAAAAGTGTTTGCAGAGTAGAATCAGGCATTTTAAAGATTTTACAAACCCTGACCAGGATTTAATATTTTTGTAGCTGGGTGTAAGGTGTATTTTGTATGAAAAAGGTGAATGTGTATGACTTTCTAAATTTGCTTAGAGAAATTTGTTTGATTAAGGCTATAAAAGAAACATTATTTTTTTTTTTTGAGGTCCTTCTAGAATCTGGGTTGATTACCCTCCTTAACAAGAATTGCCCCGGTGGACAGACGGTACAGTAAGTGTTATGCAAAAGTTTTTATGTTAGGTAATTTTAAATAGCCCCAAATTTCATTTCCAAAGGGAAAAATTTAAAACAAATTGCAGATTCCAAACGAAAACTTTTTGAAAACCAGAACCCCTGCAAAATAATTTATTTTTCAAATTTTTTTTCCCAATTCACTTTTAAACAAAAAAATAAAACTTTCCTTTAATTCCTATTTTTTTTTTTTCCCTTTTAATTTGTCTTTTTAAAAATTTGAATTTTTTTTTTAAAAAGGGGGATCATTTAATTTTTTCTTTTTATAGGAAATAAAAAAAAAAATTTTTTATTTAATTAAAAATTTAAAAAAAATTTTAATTAAATTTTTCTAACAATTTTTTTTTTTTTTTCCCCCCAAAATTTTTTGGGGAAAAGGGGGGAAAGGGGGAAAAATTTTAAAGGGGGAAAGGGGGGCAATTTTTACAGGAAGATGGGACCCCCCCGAAAATGTTTGGGGAAAGAAATGGGGTAATGGGGTTTAAAGAGTGAAAAAGTTGGGCAAATGAAAAGGTTTTCAAAAAATAAGAGGGGTTAAAAAATATTTAACGGAGGGAAATGAAAACTTGGGAAGGGGAAAAAAGTTTTCCCCGGAAAAGGGGGGAAAAAAAGGGGGAAAAGGTTTTTCCCCGGGAGTGTTTAATTTTTGGATTTGTTTTTAAACGGGAAAGGGAAATCCAAAACCCCAAAAAAGGGGGAAAAGCCAAAAAAATTTAAAAAAAGGGGAAACCCCAACCAAATTTAAAATTTTACGCAATTTTTTTATTTTACCCCCTTAGGAAAAAAATTATGGGGTTTTCCCCCCCCCAAAAAGGGGGTTTTTCCCCCTCATACAAAAAATTTTTGCAAAAGTCCCCTATTTGTAGGGTTTTGGACGCCCCAAAAGGGGGACCCCTTGATGAAATGAAACCCGGAAATTTTTTAAAAAAAAAATTTTTTGGGGAAAAACTTGTAAAGGGCCCTGGTCAAACAGGCGAAGGGGTTAAACAAAAATCCGGGAGGATAATTTTTTTGAAGGGAATGTTGGGGTTTTTTTGGGTTTTGTGAACATGGGGGTTTTTTGTCAGTTGGGTAAAAATTATTTTGTTTTTTTTTTTTTTTTAACTTTTTTTTTTGTGTTGTTTTTGTGTGTTTGTCGGGTAATAAATTTTTTTTTTAAAAAATTTTTTTTTTCAGTTTCCCCTCCCGGGGTAGTGCCTTTATAAGTGAATTTTTTTTAAAATTTTTAATTTTAAAAATTTTTTGAGGGAAAAAAATATCGGAAAATTTCTGGGGCCGGGTTTTTAAAAATGAATTTACTTTTTGGGGGCCCAAACCCATGCCCTCAGGGGGGGGTTCTGACGAGGTTTGGGTTGAGGGGTTTTTCACTATTTTTTGGTAATTTTTTTTTCTCAACAAAAGGCTCATTTTGGGAAAAAATTTAAAAAATGGCCCCAAAGAGGGGTTAAATTTTTAAATTTTTTTTAAGAAGAAAGGGGGAAAAGGTCATGGTTTTAATGAAACTTTTTCCCCGGTGGGGAAAAAGGAAATTTACTGCTTTTTAATAGGAAAAGCGGGGAAATGGAAAGTGCAAGGGGGGAAAAAATTTAGAGTTCCTGAGCAGTGCTGTCTTTCCAAAAACCCTGGGATGATTGGGGAAAATGCAGGAATTTTGGGGGGGAAACAAAGTGGCCACCGTGTTGGGGTTTTTTTTCCCCCAAAGGGTGAAATTTTATGTTTTTAATGAAACCCCCCCCCCTTTTGGGGGCCCCATCATGCTTTCCTTGGTTTTGGTCTTTAAAAGGAGTTTTCCCAAAACCCAATTTCCCCTCGTTTTGTCTCCATGTTCAAAGGATTCCCAATCCCGCCCGGGGGGGTCCCGGTGGAAATCGCAAGGCCCCCGGAAAAACAAGGGTAATTCCCCAAACTTTTGGGGTTTGGGGCCAAAAAGGAGGGCGCACAATTTCACCAAAACCCGTTCCCCAAAATCAAAAAAAAAGAAATTTCAAAAGGGCCCCCTTTTTTCAAATTTAAAAAAAAAAGAATTTTGGGTTTTGTTTGGTGTTCATTATGTGGGAAAACCCAAAAAATTGTGTTTGCCCCGTTTTTTTTGTTTAAAAAAAAAGGTTTTTATTGTGCTCTGTCGGGATGGGAAAATAAAAGACCCTTTGTAGATTGTAGTCCCGTTTGTGTTTATTTGGGAAAAAAAAAAGGGTTTTGGGTGTTTTTGTTTTTTTTGGAAAATAAAAAACGTTTGTAGATTAGTTTACTGTTCTATGTGGAAAACTAAAAAAACGTTTGGGTTTTTTTTGCTCTTTGGTTTTTGGGGAAAACTAAAAGAGGGGTTGGTTTTTTTTGTTTCGTGTGGGAAAAATAAAAAACCCTTTGTGATGGTGCTTGTACTGTTCAGTGGAAAAACTAAAGACCGTTTGAGGGGGGTTTTCTTTTTTTCATTTGTGGAAAACAAAAATTTTGGGGTTTTGATGGTATTTGGGAAAAAAAAAATTTTTTAGATGGTAGCTTTTTATGGTCTTTGTGGAAATAACAGGGGTTTTTGGGGGTCTTTACTGTGTCATTTTGGGGGAAAAAAAAAAAAAGAGTTTGTGAGGTCTTTACTGTTCATTTGTGGAAAATAAAGGGGTTTGGGGTAGCCTGTACTTTATTATGTGGAAAAAATAAAACCGTTTTTAGTTTGGAGCTCTGTTTTTTTTGGGAAAAAAAAAGACCCTTTTTAGATGGTAGTCGTCTGTGTCTAATGTGGGAAACAACAACTTTGTATTTTGTTTTTTGTGTCATTATGTGGAAAACTAAAAGACCTTTTTTTTGTTGGGAGCTTGTTTTTGTAAAACTAAAGGGGAATTTGGAATTTTGAATTTGAGGAAAAGGGGAAATTTTTTTTTTTTTATTGTTTAATTGTTTTAAAAAAAAGAAAAAAAAAAATTTTTTTTTTCGGTTGTTAAAATGTAATTTTTTTTCTGGTTTGTTTTTTGAACAAATTTTTTTTTTTTTTTTTTTTTTTTTTTCCCTTTCCCCTTTTTTTTTTTTCTGTTTCTTTTTTTTTGTTTTCCCAAAATTTTTGGGTTTCCGTAAAGTAAAAAACCCAAAATTTTAAAAATTTTCCAAAACACAAATTGAAAAAAGTATAATTTTGTGGGAAACATAAAAAAGCATTTGTAAAAAATTTTTAAAAAAAAAAAAAAAAAAAAAAAAAAAGAAAAAAAAAAAAAAAAAAGGGGGGAAAGGGGTTTTTTTTTTTTTTTTGGAATTTTGGGGTTGGTTTTTTTAAAAAATGGAGGCTTTGGGAACAAAAAAAAAAAAAAAGAAAAGGCATTGGGCCCCCTTTAAAAAAAAGGAAAAAAAAAAAAAAATGAAATGGAAAAAGATTAAAAAATTTTATTGTTTGTAAAAATGAAAAAATAAATTGTTGTTTTGGTATTTCGATATAAAAGTTTTTTTGGGGGTTTTCTCCAAAAGTGGGCTTTGGTTTTCTTCTTTTTTTTTAATTTATTTTCCCCCTTTTTTTAAACGTGTTGTTTTAAAATTTTTTTTTAATTTTTTGTTGGGTGTTTTTTTGAATTTTAAGAATTTTTTTGGGGGATTTTTTTTTAAATTTTTTTGGGTTTTGGGTTTTAAAATTTTTTTTTTGAAAACTTTGCATTGGGTTTTAAATAAACCCCAAAATTCCCCCCTTTGGGAAAGTACGGAAAATTCCAAAGGCCATATGGCCTTTGGATTTTGAAAATTCGGCCCGTCGTGTGACTTGGGACGAAAACCCAAAACCAAAAATTCTTAGTTACCCCCCCCCATTTTTCCTTTTTGGGGCCCTCCCCGGGGGGGATGGGGAAAAAGGGTACCCTCAGTACTCTGGTGTGATTGAAAAGAGGGTCGCAAAAAAGATTCGACACTGTGGGCTAGTGAAATTGTTAGTTAGTTTTAAAGACCCGGGAAAAATGATCCGGATGAAGGGGGGAGATGCGAAGAAGAATCAGCGATTTTTGATGAGGATTTGGCCCTACAGTGGGGACAGAGTGGTTTTGAATGAAGTGGGCGGTAGGGGGAAAGAAGAGCAAAAAATTGTCCCAGCCGGGCCTAACAAAAGTGTTTCATTGGTTTGACGTGAAATGGGGAAGAATGGACGATTTGGGAGTGTTTTCATGCTTTGGTTGATAATTTAAATTTATTTACTTCGGTTTCTCCATTCACAGAAACCGGTTTATGAACAAAGGCCAGTAACATCCCCTTTGCAGCCTTGAGTTGCCATGCATTTCAGAGGGGGTAAAGAGAAATTATTACTACAAAAGTTGTGCTTTGTGTAAAGTGTATGTATGTTTTAAACTAAGTGAGTGATTTTTTTTTTTTTTGCAGTGATCCATTATGATCAGTAGATAGGGGGGAGGGGGAAGGGGGGGGGGGGGGGGGAGGGGGGGGGGGGGAGAAGGGAGAATAAACAAAGGGGAGTGAGTGATTATGGGTACTGAGTATTTGTGCATTACTTTTGTGTGTGGTGTGTGTGTGTGTTTGTGTGTGGGGGGTGTTTGAGAGAGAACAGTTAACATGTTCTGTTTTGAAAATCTGTTTAGGGGTTTTTTGTGTTTCCCGGCATTTTCTGATATTTTTGTGAAAAATCCACGATTTGGTTTTTAGAAAAAACTGTTTAACTATAAAATAATTTAGGTAATTTAAAGTTATGTGTGGGGATTATATAAAAAAATCCCAGGTTGGTTATTTTTAGCTTGTAAAAGCAGAATAGCATCCATACACGAAGTTTACTACATTTTGGGAAAAGTAATAAGAAAAAAGAAAAGAAAAGGGTCATATGATCATTTTTTTTTTTGTTATGGTGCGGTCCGTTGTGTGCTGAGGTGGAGGACAAAAACCTGTAAAATGCTGAAACGGAGTGAACCACCTATGAGCTTCGCAAAAATGGGCCACCCCGGGACAAAACCACAGCAGTACAGGACAAATGGCGGAGAAGGCTTTTAGTGATAGTCATGGCTAAAGCTCTGAAAAGGAAACTATGTGGGGAAGAAGCTTTTTTTTTTTTATGACCTTGATTTATTCGGGGTTATTTTACAAAAAAGCATCTTGCAGTCCAGGTTTGCCATGTGTGTGAAGCTGTGCCCCCGATGAGTGTCATCGCCCTGAGCTTTTCCCCCTCCAGAAAAGAATAGCCGTGTTCATACCATGTTTTGGACAGTGAATTTTTTTTTTTTTTTGTCCGTAAAGAATTTTTTTTTTATGGTATTTTACATTCCCCATCACCCGTTTAGATCTAGGCATCCTTCGTCTGGAAGATTGGAGTTTTGCTTGGTGTTATTTGGTACAGCGAGGGTGTGGTGGCAGTGACGGGGGAATGAGTCCCGTGGCAAGGGCACAGATGAAAATCTGACGTGGTTGTCTGCTGGGTGCGCCTTTTTTCTTTCTTTTCCCTGTGCTGCTGAGGGTGTCTCTTCAAATTGGGGGAGACCTTTTGCCAGTTTTTTCCAGGCTGACCATTCGGGGGTTGTTCCCCGTTTTTCTGGTGATGTTCAAGGCTTTTAGGTCCCCCTTTTTAAGTTTTGAAAACCGCGGGGGGTTGCCCGTGGGGTTTTCCCCGCAAAGTTTCCCTAGAGGAGGTCTTTTCGGATTGTCCATATCCTGCGCACGACATGGCCAAACCAGGAAGGTCTTGTTTTTTGAGCGGGGTACATGTGGTGCTCGGCTCTTTCCCCGGAAGTGTTGTTTGGGGCCCCTTGCCTGCCAGGTGATGTTAGAATGGTCGGGGGGGTACGATATGAAAGCATTGAGCTTTTGTTTTTCGGGACACAAAATCCAAGATCGCTGCCATAAGGAGG